>PVIH01013092.1:0-60148 GCA_004025045.1 Sigmodon hispidus
AAGACATCTTTAAAGTATATGTATTTAGCAGCCCCAGCAATCAACCATGTTTCTGCAGTCAGCTCATTTAAAGTCAAAAAATCAAAAGAAAACAAAACAAACATAATCCAGACTCTCTGTTTATTTGCCATCTTTACATGGCCTTTATCTTTATTCCTATTTCTACTTTTTCAAGGGCTTTCTTTACCCTCTTTTTTTTTCCTTTTCTTTCTCTCTCTCTGAAGCTT
This sequence comes from Sigmodon hispidus, assembly GCA_004025045.1. Taxonomy (NCBI): domain Eukaryota; kingdom Metazoa; phylum Chordata; class Mammalia; order Rodentia; family Cricetidae; genus Sigmodon; species Sigmodon hispidus. The sequence goes on from PVIH01013092.1 coordinate 228, forward strand.
ATGCATATTTTACATACATTGTACACCGTTTAGAGGTTTTGAGAGTCTAAATCTGTCTTATTGAGAATTCTTAATCATTTTCTAACTCAAAGAGCTTTTTAAAAGGTCAGTGTCACTTTAATTGCTGACTCCGCCCCTTTGTTTCACTATGGCTGAGAAACCCGCTGCTGCTTTGCCGCTGTCGGCAAAGAGCAGGAATTCAGGAAATGCTGCTACGAGAAAAACCTTTTTAAACTGTTTCCTTTCTGTTAGTATAAACAGAAACCTTAAATCAATCACACTTGTGCCAATCCTGTCATGAAACGTATGAGTTTAAGCTGTATGCTGCAGACGCGCCATTTTTAAATTCCTGCCTGAACACCACACTGTCTCTGTACCATAAATCAATTCAAATACGCAATTCAAAAAACTGTTTTAAACTTTCTCAGCCTTTATGCGGGTGTTTGTGCCCAACGTTGGGACGCCATCTGTTGTAGTAAGTTTTTCCCGGCCTGTTTGGGGCTGGAGGATTATGACCTGGCACACGTGTGGTGCCGGCGGTGTGGAGCCTGGTCTGTGCGCCCGCAGCTTTTGCCCCTCAAAAGAAATGAATCACACACTTATATACTTTAACACTGTTTGGCCCATAAGCACATTACTAGCTAGCTCTTTCTTCTTAAATCAACCCATTTCCATGAATCTACCCACCACATGGCTTGCAGCCCGTGGCTCACCTGAATTCCTACATGCTTCTTCTTCAGGGGACAGATGGCGACTAGTAAACTCCACCCCTTCTTCCTACCTGGCTGCCTCTGATTCTCCACCCACTTCTACGGTGCCCTGCATGGGTCCAAACAGTTTTTATTTATATCGTACAGAGAACATTCCACCACAATTATGATTAAGCATTATAATTTTCCCCCAAACAGCAGCTCTACTTATTTATTATCTCAGCTAAAATTAGTGATTCAAACAAGCATTTATTACCCTATAGTTCTGAAAGTTAAATATTCAACCACAAGGTGGCTTGGTAAACTTCCTGCTTAAATGAAAAGTAGAGGTCTGCGAACCCCTTAATTCTTTTTTGAAGGTTATAAGAAAATGTAGTTTTACATGATAACCAATGATATTTAAACATAGCAGCATATGTTACAGACAAAAAGTGTTCACACTGACCTCTAGTTGAGTCTGGTTCTTAGTTTGTAGATATCCTTGACATTATTTTTATTTGTCCTTTTATAGCCAGGAATGATGTAAAGTATCTTTTCCTCCATTTTTCATTGCTTTATCTATCAAAACATAATAAAGAAATTTCTGCTTTTTATTATTTTTATTTTATTTCTGAATAGTCTCAGTTTTTATCCATATATGCCCTTGTTCAAACTCCCTTCCCCCTCCCAACTCCTCCTGGTCACTCTGTTTTCCCACTCTCCTCATCTCCTCCCCAGAAAGTATAATAGAAACAAAGAGAAAAGTACTAGATAAAGCAGGTGGGCTGTGACCATTATTAGAAGAGCATATCAGGATGGAGAGTAAACAACGTGCAATCTTATAGTTAGTCTACTTTATACTAGGTTAATAGTTATTCATACCCAATCTCCTAGTTTTAGGAAATATATGTACAATAAACTGGGGCTGCATGTTTAAGAAGCAGCTTCTGAATATTAAAATGCAATTTTGAATAGATTTTTAATAAAAGCATAGTGCATGTTCTTTGGCAGCCAGCCTAAGTTTAGTTACCATTGAGTCCAGAGAATTACAGGATTTAGAGAAATATGATTCAAAAAATGAATCCAAGTAATTTTAGATTATTTTGATGATAAATTATGTACAATGTAATGGTCCAATGTTGTTTCTGATATTTGAACAAAACCTAAAGTGTAAGTTTAGAAAGAATGTAGCCAAAAGAAAATCCTAGCAACAGCAGAGGATGAAAAACAAGAACCTTCTCAAGAATGTTCAGATTCATGACTTCAAAATTTAACTTCAAATACATCAAAGTATGAATTGCATTTACTTTAGAATACAACAAACATAAAAGTACAAAGTGATTAACTGCAGACAAAAAAGTATAATAAAAATTTAAATACAATTTATCTTAAAAAACACCCTAAGACCAGGGCTTCTTGTGACATATTTGATTATCCTGTGAAAAGATATGCCATTTTTTGATGTAATAAAAATCTAAATGACCAATAACTAGGCAATGATATAGGCAGGACATATATGGATAGAGAGATTTCTCAGAAGACTGCTACATCACCAACCATATACAGAGAAAGCATGATGGGCAATACTGAGATGAGTTAATACCTGGTACCATAGGTAAGTATAAATGGTCTAAACTAAGTTAAAAAAACTAGTGGGGCAACCCTAACGTAAGGCTGAGCTTATATCATTATTAAGAAGTCTCCATGTAATGACTGGGGAACTGGCTGGAGAGACAAAGAAAAACTAATTACTGTGGCTTAATTGTTTTAGTGAAGAAGTCTAAAAATTCTTTTAAAGAAGAGCTAATAATGATATGCTTATAACTATTCCACAAAATACAAAAAGAAAGAACAGTACCAAATTTTAAGATGCCACAGTTACCTTAACAATAGAACCACACAAAGACTGAACAAAGAAAAACTTTACATACCAGTATCTCTCATTAACGTTAATGCACAAATATTCAATAATTAACTGTGAATTATATATATATTTTTTGCTAAACAAAGACATCTATGAGGAGGAATAAAGATAGCTTTTTAGTGACACTTAATTTAAACAGTGAAGTAAACTGCCACTCACAGTTCCTGACAAATTTTTTAGAAGACTGCTACTGTAATAAATTGTAGAAAAATATCATGTCAATATAGAAAGTAAATATATAATAACATCTTTACCTTTTACCACTACTACTAGGACTGAGATTTTAAAAAAAAAAGCATTTTATTTCATCTATAGATCCTTGTTCTTCATGTTGTCTTTCACATGAATATTTTGTCTTATACTTCATCTACTCTGGTGATTTAAGTTTTTTATTTTTGCATGGTCTTGTTGAAATAAAAATATACATACAACAATACAAAGGCCAGCAAGACATCACCAGAAGAAGCAAGTAAGTTCTATAGCTTCAAGACCTGAACATAACAACAAAGAGGAAACAGAAGAAAACAACCTTAGAAACAGCTTTATGGAACAAATAGAAGTCTTCAAAGTGGATACAAAAAAATTTCCTAAAAGAAATAGAAGAAAGTATAAACAGAAAATTGCAAGAGATGAACAAAGCCCTGAAAGAAAATAAATAAAGAAAACCAAGAAAAAAAAATCAGGCAAAAGAAAGTTACCAAGCATTAAAAATTGAAAATAGAAACCATAAAGATTGACAAACTGAGACAAAAACAGAAATAGAACACCTGAAAAACTGACCTGGAACCACAGATTCAAGCATAACCAACAGAATTCAAAAGATGAAAGAGAATCTCTGGAGTGGAAGACTCAATAGTGGTAATAGGTACATCCGTTAAAAACAAACAAACAAACAAACAAACGCACATTCGCACTCCAAAAGCATTAGCTCAACTATTTCATAGCAGTGTTATTTGTAATAGCAAGAACCTGGAAACAACCTAGATGCCCCTCAACTGAAGAATGGATTAACAAACTGTGGTACATCTACACAATGGAGTACTACTCAGCAGTAAGAAAAAATGATATTCTAAAATTTGCAGGCAAATGGATGGATTTGGAGAATATTCTCCTGAACGAGGTATCACAAACCCAGAAAGATAAGCAGGGGATGTACTCACTCATTAGTGGACTCTAAACAAATAAAAAAAATAGAAAAAAAAGCAAAGCATGCCTAAACTGCAAACCACAACCATTGAACAGCTTGGGACCAGAAACACCTTGGACTGACACCTTGAATCCCACTCCTGCTAGTGGAACACCTGACTCAGTCTTGATGTTGCGGTGAGAAAACTGGATTTGCTAAGAGTCGAGGCTGAACTAAGCAATATTGGGACCTTGGGACCACCTGCCCATGGTGGGGATGGGGAGATGTGGAGAAGAGAGAATGACCTGATGTGGTGGGAGGGGGAAGGGATCTTGAAAAAGGATATAAAAGAATAGAAAATGTGACTTCTTTATTCATAATAATAATAATAATAAACACTGAAAACAAAAAAGTCACAACACAAAATGTCCAGAAAATTTGGGACACCATGAAAAGACCAAACCTGAGAATAATTCGAAGTGAAGAAGAAAAATAACACCAGCTCAAAGGTACAGAAAATATATTCAACAAAATCATAGAAGAAAATTTCCCTAACCTAAAGAAGGAAATACGTATAAAAATAAGGAAACCTACAGAACACAAAACAGACTAGACCCATAGAAAATGTGTCCTCACCATATAATAATTAAGCCTCTAAACCTACAGAACAAAGAAAAAATCTTAAGAGCTGCAAAGGAACCAGGTCAGATCACCTATAATGGCAGACCCATCAGAATAACACCTGACTATTCAATGGAAACAATGAAAGCCAGAAGGTCCTGGTTAGACATTATACAGACACTAAAAGTGCATGGATGCCAACCATATACCAAGCAGAACTATCAATCAACATAGATGTAGTAAGCAAGACATTTCATGATATAACCAGATTTAAACAACACCTAACCACAAATCCCACCCTACAAAAAGCCCTAGAGGGAAAACTCCAACCTAAGGAAACCAGAAACACTCATGTAACAACAGACATGTGATAAGTCCACAAAAAAAGGAAATACAAGAAACTACCAAAAATGACAGGAAATATTGATCATTGGTCATTAATATTCCTTAATATCAATAAACTCAATTCACCTATGAAAAGACATACCCTAACATCATGGATACAAAATCAGAAACCATCCTTCTCCTGGATAAAAGAAATATACCTCAACTTTAAAGACAGACACAGGCTCAGAGTAAAGAGTTGGGAAAAGCATTTCCAAACAAATGGCTCTAAGAAAAAGTCTGGTGCAGCCTTTCAAGTATCTAACAAAATAGACATTAAAATAAAATTAATAAAAAGAGACCAGAAAGGTCACTACTTATTCATCTCAAACAAAATGTACCAAGCAAAAATCTCAATCCTGATTATGTCCCCAACACAAGGGACCTAAATATGTAAAAGAAACACTTCTAAAAGTTAAACCCAAATCAAACCTGACACACTAATAGTAGGTGACTTCAATATCCCACTTTCACACTTGGATAGATCAACCAGACAGAAATTCAACAGAGAAATAAGGGATCTAGCAGAAGTTATGATCCAAATGGAATTAGTGAATGTATGGAACACTCCACCGAAACAAAAGGAATTTACATATTTCTCAGCACCCTATGAGATGTTCTCTACAACTGATAACATACAAGGTCATAAAGAAAATATCAACAGGTACCAAAAAATGTGTATAACTCCTTGTACTATTTCAGATCACCAGGGTTTAAAGTTAGAGTTCAACAGCATCAAGAATCACAAAAAGACTGCCAACATATGGAAACTAAACATCATTCAACTGAAGCACCTGAGGGTCAGAGGAAGAAATTAAGAAAGAAAGAATACACATAACAATATAAGGAAGAACAAGGCAACACTAGAAGAAACAGGTGGTTCCAAAACTACAAGACCTGAACAGAACAATGAAAAGGAAACAGAAGGAAACAACAGAAAAACACCTTTATAAAGATTATTAAAGCCTTAAAAGAGGATATAAAAAATTTCCTTAAATAACTAGAAGAAAGTATAAACAAAAAATTGGAAGAGATGAACAAATCCTGGAAAGAAAACAAAGGAAACCAAGAAAAGGAAAACCAAAAAATGAAAGAAACTTTTCAGGAACTAAAAATTAAAATGGAAGCAATAAAAATGGCAAAAATAACATAAAGGTGGAAAAACAAAGTCTAAAGAAAAGAGCAGGAATTACAGATACAAGCATAACCAACAGAATCAAAGAGATGAAAGGTAGAATTCCTGGAATGGAAGACACAATAGCAGAAACTGAAGAAATATTGTCAAAGTCTTTTTTTGAGGCCAAAATTACACTAATACACAAGCCACTCAAAGATGCAACGTAGAAGGAGAATTACAGACCAATTTTCCTCATGAATATTGATACTAAATTTCTCAACAAAATTCTGGCAAAATGTATACAAAAACATATAAAAATTATCATCCACCATGATCAAGGAGGCTTCATTACAGAACTGCAAGTTTTCAACTTATGAATAAAATGTAAATGCCATCCATTATATAAAAAAAAAGGAGAAAAAGAATCACAAAATTATATCCTTAGATTCTGAAAAATCTTTGGATAAAATCCAACACTCCTTTATGATAAAAGTCCTGGAGAGATCAAGGATACAGGGAAAATATCTAAAGATAATAAAGGTAATTTACAAAAAGCCAGCATCCAACATCAATCTTAATGGAGAAAAACTCAAAGCAATCCCTCTGAAATGAGAAACTAGACAAGGGTGTCCTCTCTCCCCTTAATTAATCAATATAATTCTTGACATTTTAGCTAAAGCAATAAGAGAACAAAAATTGATTAAGGGGATACAAATTGAAAAGAAGAATTGAAACTATCTTTATTTGCAGAGGATATGATTGTATACATAAGTGATCCACAAAATTCTACCAGGGAACTTCTACAGCTGATGAACACCTTCAACAATGTAGCACGATACAAGATTAACTCACAGAAATCAGTAGTCCAAAGAACCAACTCTTAGATTCATTGATTTTTTTGTATTGCTCTTTTTGTTTCAATTGTATTGTTTTCAGCTCTAAGTTTGATTATTTCCTGCTGTCTATTCCTAGATGAGTTTGCTTCTAATTGTTCTAAGGCTTTCAGGTGATCTGTTAGTTTTCTATTACGGGATTTCTCTAGTTTTTTAATATAGGCATCTTCTTTTTAAATATAACACAGAAGTGAAGACACTAAGAACAACAATCAATAAGTGCAACTTCCTGTAATGGAGAAGCTTCTGTAAAGCCAAAGACACCCTCAATAAAACAAAATGACAGCGTATAGAATGAAAAAAGATTTTCACAAACTCTACAAGTGAAAGAGGACTGATCTCTAAAATATATCTAGAACTCAAGGTACTATAGCCCCAAACACTAAATCATCCTATTAAAAAATGGGGTTCATAATTAAAAAGGATATTATCAGCAGAATTACAAATGGCTGAAAGGCACTCAAAAAAATGTTCAACATCTTCAGCCATCATAGAATTGCAAATCAAACCAACTTTAAGATACCACCTGAAACCTGTTAGATTGGCTAAGATAAAAGACACAGATGACAGCCTATGCTGGAAAGAATGCAGAGCAAGGTGAACACTCCTCCATTGTTGGTGAGTCACTCTGGAATGCAGTATGATGGCTTCTCAGGAATCTTGGAAACAATCTCCTCAAGGATCTAGCAATACCACTATTGGGCATATACCCTAAAGTCACAAATTTGCACTCCAAAGGCATTAGCTCAACTATATTCATAGCAGCATTATTCATAATAGCAAGAACCTGGAAACAAGATAGATGCCCTTCAACTGAAGAATGGATTAATGAACTGTAGTACATCTACACAATGGAGTTCTACTCAGCAGTAAGAAAAAATGATATTCTAAAATTTGCAGGCAAATGGATGGATATGATATTATCCTTCTAAGTGAGCTATCACAATCCCAGAAAGAGAAGCAGGGGATGTACTCACTCATTAGAAAACTTTAAAAAAGATCAAAAGCGAGAGATGTCATTGTGCAGAAGAACTGAAGGCAAAAGATAGCTAAATGACACCATGCCTCACTTTTGCATTGACAACCTCTGGCAGGGATGTGGATGAGAAAAGACTTGTTTAAGGGTCTGGCCACAGGAATTTAATTATGCTTCAGTAAGTAAATGAGCAGCATAAATGAGAGGTGTTGTAAATGGGGAAATCATTAGAGTGGGCATGATTGTGAGATGTGTGATAACAAAATTTGATGGGGTACATAATGTAAAAACACCAAATAATAAATATATATATAAAAAATAAAAAAATACTATGATTTATACCAGGGTTTCACTGGTTTTGTAACTTTTAAAGGCTTTTTTAAAAATTTTTAACTTTTTTCTTTTTATTATGAATAAAGAAATCATATTTTCTATCCTTGTATATACTTATTCAAGATCCCTTCCCCCTCGTACCACATCAGGACATTCCCCACATCTCTTTTTTTTTTTAAGTTTTATGGAATCATATGACACCTATTTCTCTTATTTTTCTTTAAAATTTTTTTTTTATTATTATGAACAAAGAAGTCACACTTTCTATCCTTTTATATTGTTATTCAAGGTCTATTCCCCCTCCCAAAACATCAGGTCATTTTCTCTTCTCCACAACTCTGCATCGCCTCCCTGGGCAGGCGACAGGAAGTCCCATGGTCCCACTGTCCCAATATTGCTTAGTTCAGCCATCACTCCTGGAAGATCCAGTTTTCTCCCCACAACCTCAAGACTGAGTCAGATGTTCCTCTAGGGGGAGCAGGATCCAAGGAGTCAGTCCAAGGTGTTTCTGATACCAAGATGCTCAGTGGTTGTGGTTTGCAGCTTCAGCATGCTTTGCTTTTTTCCTGTTTGTTTGTTTTTTTAGAGTCCACTAATGAGTGAGTTCATCCCCAGATTATCTTTCAGAATTTGTGATACCTCCCTCAGGAGGATATTCTCCAAATCCATCCATTTGCCTGCAAGTTTTAGGATATCATTTTTTCATACTGCTGAGTAGTACTCCATTCTGTAGGTGTACCACAATTTGTTAACCCATTTTTCAGTTGAGGGACTTTTAGGTTGTTTTCAGGTTCTTCTATTACAAATAACGGTGCTATGAACATAGTTGAGCTAATACCTTTGGAGTGTGACTGTGCATCTTTAGAGAATACACCCAGAAGTGGTATTGCTGGGTGCTTGGAAGATTGATTCTCAAATTTCTGAGAAACCACCATATTTGTAATAGCAAGAACCTGGAAACAACCTAGATGTCCCTCAACTGAAGAATGGATTAACAAACTGTGGTACATCTACACAATGGAATACTATGCAGCAGTAAGGAAAAATGATATCCTAAAATTCACAGGCAAATGGATGGATTTGGAGAATATCCTCCTGAGCGAAGTCTCAAAAACTCAGAGAGATAAGCAGGGGATGTACTCACTCACTAGTGTTCTCTAAACAAACAAACAAGAAAAAAAGCCAAACAGGCCCAAGCGGCAAACCACAACCACGGAACAGCTTGGGATCAGAAACACCCTGGACTGACCCTTTGGATCCCATTCCACCTAGAGGAACACCTGACTCACTCTTGAGGGAAGGGGAGAAAGAACTGGATTTGGCCACAAGTGGAGACTGATCTAAGCATTATTGGGTCAGTGGGACCATAGGACTGTCTGCTCCCTGCCCAGGAAGGGGATGGGGAGTTGCAGAGGAAATAAATGACCAGATGTGTTGGGAGGGGGAAGAGACCTTGAATAAGGATATACAGGGATGGCAAACAAAATTCAGAGGGAAAGATGAACACAAAGAAAATATAGGTGTAGCAATCTTATTTGTATTTCTACCCTTGATAAGCCATGCTTATGATTCTTATCCTCTGTATAGTTATTGTTAACTCTTCCACATTTTAAATCCTTTTAGTGTGTTTTTTTTTTGATAAATACAAAATAAAGAAGGAAAAAAAATAATAAAATTTTTGTCAAATAGGTCTGTTACTTCTTTGGTTATAGTTACTCCAAGGTATTTAATACTATTTGCAGCTATTATGAAGGGTAATGTTTCCCTTATTTCTTTTTGAGCCTGTTTATCTTTAGTGCTTTGAAGGACTACTGATTTTCTTGAGTTAATCTTGTATCCTGCTACATTGCTGAAGGTGTTTATCAGCCATAGCAGTTCCTTGGAAGAATTTTGTGGGTCATTTATGTATGCAATCATATCATCTGCAAATAGAGATAGTTTCATTTCTTTTCTAATTTGTATCCCTTTAATGTCCTTTTGCTCTCTTATTGCTTTAGCTAAAACTTTGAGAACTATATTGAATAGATAAGAGGAGAAAGGACATTCTTTTCTAGTTTCTGATTTTAGTGGGATTGCTTTGAGTTTTTCTCCTTTAAATTTGATCCTGGCTGTTGGCTTCTTGTGAATCACCTTTATTATATTTACGTATTCTCCCTGTATTCCTGATCTCTCCAGGGCTTTAATCACAAAGGAGCGTTGGATTTTGTCAAAGGCTTTTTCAACATCTAAGGATATGATCATGTGGTTTTGTTCCTTTAGTTTGTTTATATGATGGATAATGTTTACAGTTTTTCGTATGTTAAACCAGCCCTGCATTTCTGGGATGAAGCCTACTTGCTTGTGGTGGATGATATTTTTTATGCATTGTTGTATACGGTTTGCTAAAATTTTGTTGAGATTTTTCCATCAATATTCATGAGGGAGATTGGTCTGTAATGCTCCTTCTTTGTTGTGCCTTTGAGTGGCTTGGGTATTAGGGTAATTGGGGCTTATAAAAGGAATTTTCAATATTCCTTCAGTTTCTACTGTGTGAAATATTTTGAAGAGTAATAGTAGTAATTCTTCTTTGAATGTCTGGTAGAATTTGGCACTGAAACCTTCTGGACCAGGGCTTTTATTTTTGGAGACTCTTTTAATGATAGGTTCAATTTCCCTCTGAGTTATAGGCCTGTTTAGATAATTAATCTGATCTACAGTTAATTTTGGTAGGTGGTACCTGTCCAGAAAGCTGTGCATTACTTCTAGGTTTTCCATTTTTGTGGAATACAGATTTTCTAAGTATGATCTGATAATTCTCTAGATTTCCTGGGGGTCTGTTGTTATATCCCCCTTTTCATTTCTGATTTTGTTGATTTGGACACACTCTCTCTGTCTTTTCACTAGTTTGGATAAGGTCTTATCTATCTTGTTGACTTTCTCAAAGAACCAACTCTTTGATTTGTTGATTTTTTGTATTGTTCTTTTTGTTTCAATTGTATTGATTTCAGCTCTAAGTTTGATTATTTCCTGCCGTCTACTCCTTCTAGGTGAGTTCCCTTCTAATTGCTCTAAGGCTTTCAGCTGAGCTGTTAGGTCTCTAGTGTGGGAATTCTCTAGGTTTTTCATATAAGGATTTAGAGGTATGAATTTTCCTCTTAAGACTGCTGTCATTGTGTCCCACAAGTTTGGGTACATTGTGGATTAGTTTTCATTACGTTCTAGGAAGACTTTGATTTCTTTCTTAATTTTTTCCTTTTCCCAGAGATGATGGTTCAGCTGAGTGATGTTTAGTTTCCATGAGTTGATAGGGTTTCTTTGATATTTGATGTTGTTGGACTCTAACTTTATGCCCTGGTGGTCTGATATTTTACAAGGGATTATTTTCATTTTTTTTGTATTTGTTGATATTTGCCTTCTGACCAATTATGTGGTCAATTTTGGAGAATGTTCCAGGAGGAGTTGAGAAATATATATATTCCTTTGCATTTGTTTGGAAGCTTTTGTAGATATCTGTTAAATCCATTTGCATCATATCCTCTGTTAGAATCCTTATTTCTCTGTTGAGTCTTTGTCTGGTTGACCTCCTATCCAGGGTTGAAAGTGGGGTATTGAAATCTCTCACTTTTAGAGTGTGAGAATTGATGAGGGATTTGAGCTTTAGCAGTGTTTCTTTTATACAGTTAGGTGCCCTTATATTAGGGGCATAAATATTCAGGATTGAATTCTCCTCTTGACCAATTTTTCCTGTGATGAATAAGTAATGACCATCTTGGTCCCTTTTAATTGCTTTTAGCTTAAAGTCTACTTTGTTAGATATTAGGATGGCAACACCAGCTTGTTTATAAAGACCATTTGACTGGAAAATCTTTCGCTACCCTTTACTCTAAGCTTGTGTCTGTATTTGTGGTTCAGGTGTGTTTCTTGTAGGCAACAGAAGAATGGCTTCTGTTGTTGTATTCATCTTGTTAGTGTGTGTCGTTTTATAGGAGAGTTGAGTCCATTGATATTAAGGGATATTAGTGACCACTGATTGATAGTTCTTGCCATTTTTGATGGCTACTTGTTTGTATTTCCTTTCTCTGGGGTAGTCTTCTGTGGGTTTATTGATTGTTTGTAGTTTCATGGGTGTATCTGGGGTCCTTATGTGGGAGTTTTCCCTCTAATACTCTCTGTAGCACTGGATTGGAAGATAGATATTGTTTCAGTCTGACTTTGTCATGAAATATCTTGTTTACTCCATCTATGGTGATTGATAATTTTGTAGGATATAGTATTCTAGCTTGACAGCCATGCTCTTTTAGCATCTATATAACTTCTGACCCCGCCCTTCTAACTTTCATTGTTTCAGGTGTTATTCTGATGGGTCTGCCTTTATATGTAAGTTGGCCCTTTTCTTTTGCAACTCTTAAAATTTTTTGTTTGTTCTGCATGATTTGTGGCTTGATTATTATGTGGCACACTGACTTTTTTGGGGGTCATATCTATTTTGAGTTCTGTAAGCTTCTTGTATCTTTATAGGCATTTCCTTCTTCAAGTTAGGAAAGTTTTCTTCTCTGATTTTATTGAAAACGTTATCTGTGCCTTTGAGCTGGTATTCTTCTCTTTCTTCTATTCCTATTATTCTCAAGTTAGGTCTTTTCATGGTGTTCCAGAGTTCCTGAACATTTTGTCGTACGGCTTTTTTGGTTTTGGTGTTTTCTTTGACTGATATATGTATTTGAGCTACTGAGTCTTCCACTTCAGAGATTCTATCTTCCATCTCTTGAACTCTGTTGGTTATGCTTGTATCTAATTTCTAATTTCCTAATGACACTAGAGAATCCATATCACAATGCAGCATTTGCATACTTGTGACTCCAAGGTAGGCCTCCTGATGGAGAGAGTGAGTTGTTTCTCTGTCTGGTGGATTCACACCCAGGTTTCCTAGTCTCAGTTTTTATCATTATTTTTTTTACTTACATGTATGTGCACATGTCCTTGAAGGCTGGGAAAAGATATTGGGTCTCCTTTGTTAGAATTACAGCAGGCTGTATGCCATATGATGTGGGAAACTGAACTTGGTCCTACAAAACAACAGGATGTGGACTCATCCCTCCAGCTCATTAGTTGCAGTTTTGTAGTCCCATTCTTGAAAGTTACTTTGCTGAGTACTTCAGCCAGTATTTACTTTTCAATAGCAGAGTGTTCACTCCAAGCATATCAGGGCTAGTGAATTCAGTTGGGTTCTATGTCAGCTACCAAAATTTTGGTTGCATAATGAGAATGGCTCCTTATAGTCTGATGTGTTTGAATACTTGGTACCCAGTTAGAATGTTTGGGAAGTATTAGGAGGTGTGGCCTTGCTGGAGAAAGTGTGTCACTGGGGGCAGGCTTTGAGACTTCAAAAGACTTGAGTTAGTTTCTGTGTGCCTTCTACTTGCTGTTGGAGATATAAACTGTCAAGTGTTACTGCTGCCATGTCTTTGCTCTATCATAATAAACTCTAACCCTCTGGGACCATAAACCCAGATTCTTTTCATTTATAAGTTTACTTGGTTATGATATTTTATTACAGAAGTAAAAAGTAATTAATGCAATAGTTAACAGGGTGGGTAGTTGTAGATATAGCTCCAGTTGCAGTTGTGAACTGATTGTGGTTGGGGCATCAGTAAGTGATTTTGTTGGATGCACAGGGGCAGTAGGAGGCAGGCACCTGGATAATGGTTACTGAGATCCATTTTGAGGCAGAAATTCACTCACACTGTAGCTTTTGTAGGTATTAGAGGGGCCACCAAATTGGACTGAAGAATGTCTGGGTGAGCAGTGTACTCAGACTGGCTTCTGTTTCTCTCTTCTCCAATGTGGGTGATAAGAATTGAACTTTGAATTCAGATAGTTAAGGCATGGTAGTGAGCACCTTTACCAGCTTAACCATCTCACCAGCTTTTTTTTTTTAAAATTAGGTCTCTCTACATAGCTCTGCTGTTCTGGAACTATATATAGACGAGGCTGGTCTTGAACTCACATAGATCCACCTGCCCCTGCTTTCCAAGTGCTTAAAGATGTGGACCACTATCACCAGCTATAATGATCCACTTAATTTAATAAGGGTTGTTTGTATTAGCGCAAGTATGGGTTACTTTATTCAAGTGTGGGCAATTAACTGCTACATCACTGAAAAAAAGACCTTTCCTCTACCAACAGTCTCTCTGCTAGTCAGAGCACCTCATAAACCCCTTTTGTTGCCTGTAGTGAAACATTTACAGGCTTCATCTTTTTCAGATCTTGCTCCCATGACCACAGCTGCTATGAGTTCAGATGCAATACCATATCATACTTAGAAGACATTATTTTAGAAAAGAGGGTTATTTTATGTTTATGAGGTTTACCTACCTATATGTATATGTAGCATGTGCTTTAAGTGCCCTCAAGAGGCCAGAAGAAGGCATTAAAGTCCCCAGAACTAGAATCACAGATGATTGTAAGCTGCCACATGGGTTCTGTGAATTGAATCCAGGTGTTCTACAAGAGCAGTCAGTGCTCTTAACCACCGAACCATCTTTATAGTCCCCAGAAGACAGCATTTTGTAGGATACGACCATGTGTTTTAGCTGTTGTATTCTTCCCACCTCCTCTTCCTTGTTTCCAGAGCCCTTGGAAAGGTTAATAAAAATTTCTCATTTTGGCTGAGTAGTCAACAGTTACTTAATTTAATCACACTGAGAAGCATGTGTTTCTATATTAACAGTTCCTACATCTAAAAGAAATGTTTCTGACTAAGACTGAAAGCAAAGTGAATCTTACTATGTCACTGTGTAGCCATTGCTTGTCTTGAACTCACTATGTAGATTAGGCTGGCCTTGAAATCAAGGAGATCTGTATACCTCTATTTTCTTTTTTTTTTTTTTTCACCAACAGCACTGTGCAGTTTATTAACCATTCAAGTACAGTAGCATCTGATAAGACTGGGACAGAATTGGGATGGCAAGTGAACAGATATCAGCATCTCACAGGTTGGGAAGAAGCCACTACACCTTCACGAACGTCTTCCACAATCAATACAGCACTAGCCATTAACCTAGCACACCAAGTGTCCAGGTGGAAAAAAATGAAACGAGAAAAATAGCTACCTTAGAAAGATCAACACTTTACAAAAGAGTAAAACACTTTCAGTTTCTCCCTTTGAGACCCTAAAACATCTCACGATCTGGATCTACCTATACGGTCCTACATCAGCTTCTAGAATACCTGTCAGGAGGGAAAAAGGAAAATGACACTGGCCAGTATAGGTTTTGGATATTTAGGAAGGGGTCGGGGAAAAAGCCAGTTCTCGGAACAAATTAGTCAGCCTAGGTCTCATCCGCGGGGTCTTTGGATTCTTTGTTCTTCTGCACCTCCTCAACGTGCTTGTCCTTCTCTCGCAAGTGCTCCAGCTTGTCCACCATCTGCACCTCCCGGTTCTCTTTGTTCGCTTCCATCTTGTGGGTCAGCTTCTCCTCCGCCATCTTGCTGAAGTTGTTGTTCTCCTGGATGGCCTTCTGGAGCACTTCCTTCTCATGCTCCCGCTTCTCAGCCAGCTGCTTTAGGACTTCTGCTTCATGAGACTTGCGTCTTTCTTCTGCAGCTTCTAATTTCTTCTGAATTTCCTCCAGGGAAAGATCCTTCTTCTTTGCGGGGGGCGGGGGGGGAGGAAAGGGGGAAATCGGGGACGGATTCTTTTGACCGAGGGCTGAGAATCAGCTCAAAAACCTGGCCTGAAGCACGCTTCTCCAGTTCTTCCAGTTCTTTCACCTGAATATCAAAAGATGCCATGACGAATAAAGGATAGGAGGCAGGCTATGCCACAATCCATGAGTAAGGAGAGCCCTGCTTGCTCCAAGCCGCCTGGCCACACTCTGCTGTATACCTCTATTTTCTTTTCTTTCTTTTTTTTTTTTTTAAAAAAAAACTTTATTTTATTTATTTATTTGCCTTGGTGTTTTGCCTGGAACTGGAACTACAGACAGTTGTTAGCTGCCATGTGGGTGCTGGGAATTGAACCCGGGTCCTCTGGAAGAGCAGACAGTGCTCTTAACCACTGAGCCATCTCTCCAGCCCCTACCTCTATTTTCTAAGTGTTGGGATCAAAAGCATTCACCACCATGCTTGACTATTAGTTTTCTGTTAATTATGGTTGTGTATGTTTTTGTGTGCAGCTTTGTGCATGTGAGTTTAGGTGTATGAACGTCCTGGAGTTGGGATTATAGGCAGTTGTGAGCTGCTTGATGTTTCTGGGAACTGTGCTTGGGTAGTTGTTATTGTTGTCTGTCTTCCTTTCCCCTCTCTCCCTTCCTTTCTCCTTCCCTTCCTCTCTCTTTCTTCTTCCTTTGCTCCTTTCATTTTAATTTCTTTTCCTTTTCCTCCTTCCTTTGTTTTCTTCTTCCTTCTCCTTTTTCCTTTGTTCTTTTCTTCTATCTCACTACGTAACCCTGGGCCAACTCTGCCTTCTGAGTGCTGGGATTAAAGGTGTGTGCCATAACTTTGAGCTGAAGTGAGTCCTTTGTAAGTAATCTAAACCATTGAGCCAACTTTCAGCTCTTTCTCACCACCCACAGATGGGCTTTTGACAAGGTTTACAGAATTCCTCTTGATGAGAAGGAAGAAATAGAAAGCAATTGGTTACCCCATTACAGTCATGCCATTATTGCACTAGTAGGCACATTTTTCCTTAAAGGTTGGTTTTATTGGTCACAGGTTTCATAGTTGGGTAGACTAGGGGTGACTTTCTTCCTCAGTATTCTTTGTAATATTATCAGCTCTGTGAAAGCTATCCATCAGGGAAGATACTTCCATCTCAGTTTCAGCTTGATTATTTTCTTTTTATTGAAAATGGATTTTTTTCTCAAATATTTTGATCACAGTTTCCTTCATTCTAGAAGCTCTTAGTTCCTCCAAACTTCACCTATTCAATCCATTTTTTTTCTCATTAGAAAGCAGACTCCTAAGGGATGATTAAATAAAAAATAGTAAGATAAAAGAAAAGCTAACATGTTAGACAAAAAAGAAAAAGCCGAAGAAAAGGAAAAAGAATTAGAGATTCACTTGTTTGCACATCCAGTCATCCCATAAAAACCACTAAATTAACCCTGGCCCAAAACTGACTAACAGCAGACTAAGAGACTAAGAGACTAAGAGAATGCACTACATCCAAGTGAACCAAGAACCCACATTGGTCCAAGAAAAGCTTCCTGAGATACACCTGGAACAGATTGCATCAAAATCAGATATTTGAGATTCTTGCAGTGAACCAAGGAAGCAAAGGGCAGATGCCAGAGCAAGAATACATATAACAACATAAAGAACAACATGGTACCACCAGAAGAATCTGGTGATTCTATAATATCAAGACCCAATCATGGCAAGAAGAAGTAGCAGAAGGAAATGGCCTTAAAAACAACTTTATGAAGATAATGGAAGTCTGAAAATGATATAAGAAATTCTGTTAAAGGAATAGAAGAGAATACAAACAAAAAATTGGAAGAGATTAACAAATCTCTGAAAGAAAATAAAGCCAAGAAAAATCAATTACGATTTAAAAATTGAAATAAAAGCAATAAAAGAGACTCCACCCCAGGCAATGCTAGAAATAGAAAAGCTGAAGAAATGAACCAGAACTACAGCTGTAAGGATAACCAACAGAATGCAAGAGATAGAAGAGAGAATCAGTGGAGTGGAAGATTCAATAGTGGAAATAGATATGTCACTCAAAGGAAACACTAAAACCAAAAACGTCATAACACAAAATGTTCAGGAAATTTGGGACACCATGAAACGACCAAACCTGAGAATAATTGGAATTGAAGGAGAAGAATACCAGATCAAGGGCACAGAAAAATATATTCAACAAAATCATGGAAGAAAACATTCTCAACCTAAAGAAGGAAATGCCAATAAAGATATAAGAAGCTTACAGAAGGCCTTGATCTACCACTTTCCTGCAGTAGCAGCAGCAGCAGGAGCACAGACCACTACCTGCCCAGATCACAGCTGGGAGGGTAGCAGTGGGGGAACAGCTGGGTCTCTTGGTCCAGGGTGCATATCTCTGAGGTAAGAACCCAGGCCCTCAGACAGCTTCTTGGCTTCAACGAGGAGCACAGCCCACCCAGTTCAGGACTGATATAATAGTGGAGGAACAGCCAAGTCCCTGGGCACACAGCTAAGAGGTCAAGAGGTGATAACTTGCATAACACTGTGACCTCACAAGAATAGCTGACCTTCTGAGCACATAGCTAATTAAGAGCCTTCAGAGCCTTAAGAGCCCTCAGACAAACAACTCACTACAAACCAACCAAGAACTAACCAAGAGAGAATTGGGAAAACAATAGGCAGATGGTAGTGCAAAAATACATACAACAATACAAAGGTCAACAAGACACCATCAGAAGAAGCAAGTACCTCTATAGCTTCCTGACCTGAACATAACAACGAAGAGGGAATAGAAGAAAACATCCTTAAAAACCACTTTATGAAACCAATAGAAGCCTTAAAAGAGGATATTAAAAAACTTTGTAAAAGAAATAGAAAAAAATACAAACAGAAAATTAGAAGAGATGAACAAAGCCCTGAAGAAAGCAAAGAAAACCAAGAAAGAGAAAACAAACAGGTGAAATAAATTTTCCAAGAATTAAAAACTGAAATAGAAGCAATAAAGAAGGCACAGACTGAGACAAAACTAGAAATAGAAAAACCTGAAAAAAATGACCTGGAACATCAGATTCAAGCATAACTGATAGAATCCAAGAGATGAAAGAGAGAATCTCTGGGGTGAAAACTCAATATTGCAAATAGATACATCAGTTAAAGAAAACACTAAACCCAAAAAGTCATAACACAAAATTTCCAGGAAATTTGGGACACCATTAAAAGACCAAACCTGAGAATAATTGGAATAGAAGGAGAAGAATACCAGCTCAAAGGTACAGAAAATATATTCAACAAAATCATAGAAGAAAACTTCCCTAACCTAAAGAAGGAAATGCCTATAAAAATACAGGAAAGCCTACAGAACACCAAACAGACTACACCCACAAAAATAGACTGCTTGCCATAAAATAATCAAGACTCAAAACCTACAGAATAGAGAAAACAAATACTAAGAGCTGCAAAGGAAAAAGATCAAATCACCTATAAAGGGAGATGCATCAGAATAACACCTGACTATTCAATGGAAACAATGAAAGCAAGAAGGTCCTGCTCAGATATTATGCAGACACTAAAAGTGCCTGGATGCCAATCTAGAATACTGTACCCAGCAAAACTGTCAATCAACATAGATGGAGTAAACAATATATTTCACAAGATAACCAGATTTAAACAATATCTAACCACAAATCCCACCCTGCAAAAAGCCTTAGAGGTAAAATTCTAACCTAAGGAGATCAGACACATCCATGTAACCACAAACAATTGATAAGCCCACAGAAGAAACTCCCCCCATTAGAAAAAAGGAAATGCAAGCTACTACCCAAAATGATGGGAAATATTGATCATTGGTCATTAATATCCCTTAATATCAATGGAGTCAATTCACCTATGAAGACACACCCTAACACAATGGATACAAAAACAAAAACTATCTTTCTGATGCATACAAGAAATGCACCTCAACTTTAAAGACAGATATAGGCTCAGAGTAAAGGGTTGGAAAAAGACTTTCCAATTAAATGGCTCTTGGAAACAAGCTGGTGTAGCCATTGTAATATCTAACAAAATAGACTTTAAACTAAAGAGACCAGGAAGATAACTATTTATTCATCTCAGGAAAAATTCACCAGGATGAAATCTCAATCCTGAATATCTATGCCCCAACACAAGGGCACCTACATATTTAAAAGAAACACTTCTAAAGCTTAAACCGCATATCAAACCTCACACACTAATAGTGGGAGACCTTATTTTTTTATTTTGTATTTATCAAGAAAAACAGTAAATTGAATTTAAAATGGTGATAAGTTAACAATAACTATAAAGAAAATAAAAATCATAAGCATGACTTATCAAGGGTGATAATGCAAATAATTTGTTACACATAGAAATACTTTGTGTCCAGCTTTCCCTCTGGATTTTTTTTCTATTCCTGTATATCACCATTCAAAGTCCCTTCCCCTTCCCATCACAACAGGTCATTTTTTCTTCTCCACAACTCCCCATCCCCTCCCTAGGCAGATTGCAGACAGTCCCATGCTCCCATTGATCCAATAATGCTTAGTTAAGTCTCCACTCCTGGCAAATCCAGTTTTGTCCCCCCTCCTTCAAGAGTGAGTCAGGTGCTCCTATAGATGGAGTGGGATCAGAAGGGTCAGTCCAGGGTGTTTCTGATCCCAAGCTGTTTAGTGATTGTGGTTTGCAGCTTGGGCATGCTTGGCTTTTTTCTTGTTAGTTTGTTTGGAAACCACTAATGAATGAGTATATCCCCTGCTTATCTTTCTGAGATTGTGATACCTCGCTCAGGAGGATATTCTCCAAATCCATCCATTTGCCTGCTAATTGTAGGATATCATTTTTTCTTACTGCTGAGTAGTATTCCATTGTGTAGATGTACCACAGTTTGTTAATCCATTCTTCAGCTGAGGGACATCTAGGTTGTTTCCAGGTTCTTGCTATTACAAATAATGCTGCAATGAACATAGTTGAGCCTATGCCTTTGGAGTGTGACTGTGCTTCTTTAGGGTATACACCCAGAAGTGGTATTGCTGGGTCCTTGGGGAGATTGATTCTCAATTTTCTGAGAAACCGCCATATTGCATTCCAAAGTGGCTGAACAAGCTTACACTCCCACCAACAATGGAGGAGTGTTCCCCTTGATCCACATCCTCTCCAACATAGGCTGTCATCTGTGCCTTTTATCTTAGCCAATCTAACAGGTGTTAGGTGGTATCTCAAAATTGTTTTGATTTGCACTTCTCTGATGGCTAAAGATGATGAGCACTTTTTCAGGTGCCTTTCAGCCATTCATAATTCCTCTGCTGAGAATACACTTTTTAGATCTGAACCCCATTAGTTGAACTAATGCCTTTGGAGTGTGACTGTGCTTCTTTAGAGTATACACACAGAAGTGGTATTGCTGGGTCCTTGGGGAGATTGAGTCCCAGGTTTCTGAGAAACCACCTTACTGCATTCCAAAGTGGGTGAACAAACTGACACTCCCACCAACAATGGAGGAGTGTTTCCCTTGCTTGACATCCTTTCCAGCATAGGCTGTCATCTGTGCCTCTTATCTTAGCCAATCTAACAGGTGTTAGGTGGTATCTCAAAATTGTTTTGATTTGCACTTCTCTGATGGTTAAAGATGATGAGCACTTTTTCAGGTGCCTTTCAGCCATTCATAATTCCTCTGCTGAGAATTCCCTTTTTAGATCTGAACCCAATTTTTTGATTGGGGTATTCAAGATTTTGGGATCCAGATTATTGAATTCTTTATATATCTTAGAGATCAGTCTTCTATCACTGGTAGGGTTGGTGAAAATCTTTTCCCATTCTGTAGGCTGATGTTTTGTCCTATTGACAGTGTCCTTGGCTCTACAGAAGCTTCTTATCTTCAGGAGATCCCACGTATTGATTGTTGGTCTTAGTGTCTGTGCCACTGGTGTTATTTTTAGGAAGTGGTTGCCTGTGCCAATTCATAGACGTGTATTTCCCACTTTCTTTTCTATCAAGTTCAAAGTGGCTGGGGTCATGTTGAGGTCTTTGATCTACTTTGATTTGTGTTTTGTGCAGGGTGACAGGCTTGGATGTATTTGCATTTTTCTACACACTTCCTTCCAGCTATGCCAACACCATTTCTTAAATATACTTTTTTCCACTGAATGTTTTGGTCCTCTTTGTCAAAGATCAGGTGTTCATAGGTTTTTGGGTTAATGTCTGGATCCTCAATTCTATTCCATTGATGCACAAGTCTGTTTGTATGCCAGTACCAGGCTGTTTTTTACTACTGTAGCTCTAAAATATAACTTGAAGTCAGGGATGGTGATACCTCCTGAGGTTCTTTTGTTGAGTAAAATTGTTTTGGCAGTCCTGGCTTTCCTGTTATTACAAATGAAATTGAGTATTGCTCTTTCAAGGTCCAAGAAATATTGTCTTCGGATTTTGATGGGCAGTGCATTGAATCTCTAGATTGCCTTTGGTAGAATTGCCATTTTTAGTATGTTGATCCTACCAATCCAGGAACATGGGAGAGCTTTCCATTTTCTGATATCCTCTTCAATTTCTTTCTTCAGTGATTTAAAATTTTTGTCAAATAGGTCTGTTGCTTCTTTGGTTATAGTTACTACCAGGTAATTAATACTATTTGCAACTATTATAAAGTGTAATATTTCCCTTATTTCTTTTTCAGCTCTTCTATCTTTAGTGTACAGAAGGGCTACTGATTTCTTTGTATTAATCTTGTATCCTGCTACATTGCTGAAGGTGTTTATCAGCTGTAGCAGTTCCTTGGAAGAATTTTGTGGGTCACTTATGTATACAATCATATCATCTGCATATAGAGATAGCTCACTTCTTCTTTTCCAATTTGTATCCCCTTAATCTTTTTTCGTTCTCTTATTGCTTTAGCTAAACATTCAAGAACTATGTTGAATAGATAAGGGGAGAGAGGACATCCTTGTCTAGTTCCTGATTTTAGTGGGATTGCTTTGAGTTTTTCTCCATTAATTTTGATACTGGCTGTCGGCTTCTTGTAAATCGCCTTTATTATATTTAGGTATTCTCCCTGTATTCCTCATCTCTCCAGGGCCTTAATCATAAAGGAGTGTTGGATTTTGTCAAAGGATTTTTCAGAATCTAGGGATATTATCATGTGGTTTTGTTCCTTTAGTTTGTTTATATGATGTATAACATTTACTGTTTGTGTTATGTTAAACCAGCCCTGCATTTCTGGGATGAAGCCATCTTAGTCGTGGTGGAAGTGGGAGACTTCTCATCTCACTTTCACCCTTGGATAGGTCAACCAACAGAAACTCAACAGCAAAATAAGGGATCTAGTAGAAGTTATCACCCAAATGGACTTAGTAGATATTTACCGAAACTTCTACCCAAACAAAAAGGAATATATGTATTTCTCAGCACCCCATGGAACTTTCTCTAATATTCACCACATACTAGATCATAAAGCAAATATCAACAGGTACCAAAAAATGTGTATAACACCTTGTACCATTTCAGATCACCAGGGGCTAAAGTTAGAGTTCAACCACATCAAGAATTACAGAAAGCCTACCAACTCATGGAAACTAAACATCACTCAACTGAATACCTCTGGGTCAAGGAAGAAATTAAGAAAGAAATAAAAGATTTCCTCAATTTAATGAAAAAGAATCCATGACATACCCCAAGTTATGGGATATAATGACAGCAGTCTTAAAGGGAAAAATCATAGTACTAAATGCCTACATGAAAAGCATAGAGAAATCCCACACAAGAGAACTATCAGCACAGCTGAATACCCTAGAACAATTAGAAGCAAACTCACCTATAAAGAATAGATGGCAGGAAATAATCAAACTTAGAGCTGAAATCAGCACAATTGAAACAATCAAAATTCCATAAAAAATTGTGAATGAAAAGTTTTTTGAGAAAGTTAACAAGATAGATAAACCCTTATCCAAACTAACCCAAAAGCAGAGAGTATCCAAATCAACAAAATCAGAAACAAAAAATGGGAGATAACAAGAGACCCCCAGGAAATCCAGAGAATTATGAGGTCATACTTTGAAAATGTAGACTCCACAAAATGGAGAATCTAGAAGAATTGAACAGCTTTTTGGACAGGCATCATTTACCAAAATTAAATCAAGACCAGATTAAAGACCTAAAAGTCCTATAACCCAAAGGAAATTGATGCTGTCATTAAAAGCCTTCCAAATAAGAAAAACTCAAGTCCAGATGGTTTCAGTGCAAAGTTCTACCAGACATTCAAAGAAGAGCTAATACCAATACTCCTCAAACTGTTCCATACAGTAGAAACAGAAGGAACTTTGCCAAACTCTTTTTGTGAGGCCATAATAACCATGATACTCAAGCCACTCAAAGATGCAACAAAGAAAGATAATTACAGACCAATTTCTCTCATGAACATTGATGCAAAAATTCTCAACAAAATTCTGGCAAACCGTATACAACAACATGTGAAAAATAACATCCACATGATTGAGTATGCTTCATCCCAGAAATGCAAGGATGGTTCAACATGAGGAAAACTGTAAATGTCATCCATCATATAAACAAATTGAAGGAAAAAAAAACACATGATCATTTCCTTAGAAGCTGAAAAAACCTTAAACAAAATCTAACATGCCTTCATGATAAAATACTGGAGAGAGTAGGAATACAGGGAAAATACCTAAATATAATAAAGATGATTTACAAAACCTGACAGCCAATATCAAATTAAATGGAGAAATAGCAATCCCACTAAAATAAAAAAGTAGACAAGGCTGTTTCCTCTCCCCTTATCTATTTAACATAGATCCCTAAGTTTTAGCTAAAGTAATAAGAGAACCAAAGGAGATTAAGGGGATACAAATTGGAAAGGAACAGGTCAAATTATCTCTATTTATAGCTGACATGATTATATACATAAGTGATCTACAAAATTCTACCAGGAAACTTCTACAGCTGATAAACACCTTCAGCAATGTAGCAGGATACAAGATTAACTCAAAGAAATCAGTAGCCCTCCTGTATACTAAAGATAAAGGTCTGAAAAAGAAATAAGGGAAATCTTACCCTTTGTAATAGTTGCAAATATCATTAAATACCTTGGAGTAACGATAAACAAAGAAGTAAAAGATCTATTTGATAAAAATTTTAAGTCACTGAAGATAGAAATTGAAGAGGGTATCAGAAAATGAAAAGATTTCCCATGCTCCTGGTTAGGTAGGATCAACATAGTAAAAATGCCAATTCTATCAAAAGCAATCTACAGATTCAACTCACTTCCCATCAAAATCTGAACACAATTTTTTACAGACCATGAAAGAACAATACAAAGTTTCATTTTTAATATCAGGAAAGCTAAGATTACCTAACCAATTTTACTCTACAAAAGATTCTCAAGAGGCATTAACATTTCTGACTTCAAATTATACTGTAGATCCACAGTTATAAAAACAGCCTATTTCATCAAATGCATGTTGTTGACAGTAAGATGTCAGAATTAGCTGAGTGATGGACAATTTTAACATATCGTAGCGATTCATTCTGAGGTCCTGAGAAGACCTTGGAAGAATCAGAAGCCCTGTGGCACATGAGTGACAGAATATTTACAGAGCATGAGCCTGAGGTGTTTTTCTCATTTACTTCTAATCCCATCTCTCTTACTCCATCTTAGAGTCACCTCCAGGTTCCTAGATATCTCATCTCCTGTGAGATTATGTGTAATGTTACTCAGAGGACCCAGGAAAGACTATGAGAAAAAAGAATGTGCCTACAACCCAAAACATTAAAATATGACCATGTATATTTAAAATACAAAAAAAAAAACCAGCCTAGTACTGGCATAAGAAAAAAGACTTGTGGAACAATGGATTGAATTGAAGACTGAAACATTAACCCACACACCTATGAACACTTGATTTTTGATAAAGAGGTGAAATATATACAATGGAAAAAGATAGTATCTTCAACAAATAATGTTGGCATAACTGCATGGTAATGTGTAAAAACATGAAAATAGATCCAATGCTACCACCTTGCATGATACTTAAATCCATGTGAATCAAAGACTTGAACATAAACCCAGCTATACTGAACTTGATAGAAAAGAAAGTGGTAAATACCCTCTAGTGCATTGGCACTGGGGGCCACTTACTAAATATAACACCAGTAGCACAGACACTAAGAACAACAATTACTGGGACCTCCTGAAACTGAAAAGCTATTGTAAGCCAAAGGATATAGTCAATAAAACAAATCAACAGTCTACACAATGGGAAAAGATTTTTTACCAACCCTATAAGTGACAGTGGATTGATTTCTAAAATATATAGGGAACTCAAAAATCTAGAACCCCCAAACCCTTAAAAGCCCAATTAAAAATGGGGTTCAGAATTAAAAAAGGACTTCTCAGCAGAAGAATTAAAAATGGCTGCAAAGCACATGAAAATGTGCTCACTATCTTTAGCCATCAGAGAAATGCAAATCAAAACAACTTTGAGATATCACCTTATACTTGTCAGAATTGCCAAGATTAAAACACAGATGACAGCCTATGCTGGCAAGGATGTGGAGCAAGGGGAACACTCCTCCATTGTTGGTGGGAGTGTAAACTTGTTTAACCACTTTGGAATGCAGTATGGCTTTTTGTCAGAAAACTAGGAATCAATCTCCCCAAGGACCCAGCAATACCACTCTTAGTCATATTCCCTAAAAACACACATTCATACTCAAAAAATATTAGCTTAAGTATGTTCATAGCAGTGTTATTTGTAACAGCAAGAACCTGGAAACAACCTAGGTGCTCCTCAACTTAGGAATGGATTAACAAGCTGTTAAACATCTACACAATGGAGTTCTACTCGGCAGTAAGAAAAAAATGATCTCCTAAAATTTGCAGGCAAATGGATGGATATGGAGAATATCCTCCTGAGTAAGGTATCACAATCCCAGAAAGAGAAGCAGGGGATGCACTCACTCATTAGTGGACTTTAAAAAATATATGTAAAAGAGAGAGATGTCATTGTACAGAAGATCTCAAGGCTAGAACATAGCTAAGTGTCACAATGTCTCATTTCTGTATTGTTGGCTTCTGGCAGAGCGGTGGGTAAGGAAAAACTTGTTTTGTTTTTTTTTTAAGGGTCTGGCCACAGGGAGATTAATTATGTTCCAGTAAGCAAATGAGCAGCATGAATGGGCAGTTTTGTAAATTGGGAGATCATAAGATTGGTGAAGATACTGAGAGATCTGATACCTGAGTTTGAAGAGGTGCATGATGTAAAAACACCAAATAATATATATATATATATATATATATATATATGAAAACTAAAAAAAGAAAAAATAAATACTATATTATTATCAGGGTTTCACTGGCTTTCTAACTTTGAAAGGCTTGTTTTTTTTTAAGTTTAACGGAATAATATGATATGTATTTGTCATAGTTCTTTAATTTATGGTAGAATTTGTTTGTAAGTCATATTTTCCTGTGTTTGTTTTTGTTATTGCTGTTTTTTATTTTTAGTATGGAGTATTTTATTAGTATTTTAAGTAAAGTATTTTAAGGTCACAAAGTATGCATTTGTTAAAATCATTAATTGAATTTAGGTTTAATTTTGCTATCTAAAACCTTACCATTTTTTTGAGAATCTTCAATTTATTGAAACAAATTTATAATGTTATGCCCTTATGATTTTTGGAATTTTCATTAATATCTGTTACAATGTTTGCCTTTCAATTTCTAGTTTTATTGAAGTAGGTCTTCCCTTTTTTTGTTTAATTTGGTTAAGAATTTGGCATTTGTGTTTAATCCTTAAAAATAAAGAAAAAAATTGTATTAACAAAGTAGACACAGTATGGTAATGATAATATATGAAGTATTTAAATATAAGTATTCATGCATGCAGTATCATTGAATATCTGCTTTAACAAATGTATTATTTATTAGTATAATTATATATATTATGCCATTATCATATGCTTTTACTATGTGAAGGTATTTTTAATTTAATGAATCCACAATTTTTTTGAAGTAATATTATTATGGGAAAGAGTGAAAAACTTGGTGGCTATTAGTTAGAAAAACAGTATAATGAGTCTTAAAATTGCTACAAATTAAACACCTTTATATAATTACACATTTGGCTATCTCAGCCTTGGTGTCTAAAATCTAATAATTTTTTAACTACTGATATATGTGTCATAGATGAGATAAACGAGGTACTAAAACTTTAGTGAGCTTGGAAAAGACCTTTTTTCTGGTAATTTTTGAAAACAGGACAGAAAATTCACTAAAATTGTTAAGAGTCTGATCCATCAGAAAAAAAGAAGCTTACAGAACACCAAATAAACTAAACCCCCCTGCAAAAAAAAAAAAAGTCAGCTCCCCACATACTAATCAAGCCACTAAAAGTATAGAACAAAGACAAAATACTAAGAGCTGCAAATGGAAAAGGCCAAGTTACCTATAAAGACAGACCCATCAGAATAACACCAGATTACTCAATAGAAAAAAATGAAAGCCAGTAGGTCCTAGTCAGATGTTATACATACACTAAAAGAATATACACTATACCCAGCAAAACTATCAATCATCATAGATGGAGTAAACAAGATATTTTACAACAAAACCAGATTTAAACAATATCTAACCACAAATCCCGCCCTGCAAAAAGCCCTAGAGGGAAAACTCCAACCTAAGGAAACCAGATATACTCATAAAACCACAAACAATTGATAATCCCAAGGAAGAAAAACACACACTGTCAGCAGAAATAAGAGGAAACAACAGTTATTGGTTATTAATATGTCTTAATATCAATAGACTCAATTCACCTATAAAACCCCACACCCTAACAGGATGAATACCAAGACAGAATCCACCCATTTGTTGCATATGAGAGACACACCTCAACTTCAGAGAGGCTCAGAGTAATGGTTGGGAAAAGACTTTCCAATCAAATGGTCCCAAGGAGCAAGCTTGTGTAACCATCCTAATATTTAATAAAATAGACTTCAAACTAAAATTAATCAAAGGAGGCCAGGATGGACATTTCTTATTCATCTCAGGAAACATCCACCAAGATGAAATCTCGATCCTGAACATTTATGCCCATAACATAAGGGCATATGAAAAAAAAATAAAAAAAAACATTGCTAAAGCTTAAACATTGCATCAAACTCTACACATTAATAGTGGGAGACTTCAGTACCTCACTTTTACTAATGTTCTACCAGGCAGAAACTCAACAAAGATGTAACAGATGTTATGACCCAAATGAACTTAATAGATATGTACAAACCTTTCCACCCAGACACAAGAGAATATACCTATTTCCCAGCACTCCATGGAAATTTTTCTAAAATTGATGACATAATCATAAAGCAAGCACAGTAGATACAAAAAAATGGGAATAACTCCTTGTATTATATCAGACCATGGTCTAAAGTTAGAGTTTAACAGTAACAAAAATCACAGAAAGATTACAAATTCATAGTAACTGAACATCTCTCAGTTGAACTACCACTGGGTCAAGGAAGTTAAGAAAGAAATCAAAGACTTGCTAGAATTCAATGAAAATGAATCCACAACATACCCAAACGTATGGGACACAGTCAATCAGTGCTAAGAGGAAAATTCATAGCATTAGATGCCTATATGAAAAACCTAGAGAAATCTCACACAAGAGCACAAGAGACTTAGCAGCACAGCTGAAAGCTTTAGAACAATTGAAGGCAAACTCACCCAAAAAAAATAAAAGGCAGGAAATAATCAAACTCAGGGCTGAAGTCAAACAGTTGAAACAAATGCAAGGGATCAATGAATCAAAGAATTGGTTCTTTGAGAAAGTTAACTAGATAAACCCTTATCCAAACAAATCAAAAGGCAGGGTCGGGGGTTGGGGAGAATATCCAAAGAAACAGAATCAAAAAATGAAAGGTGGACATAATAACAGACCCCAGGAAATTCAAAGAATCATTAGGTCATCCTTCAAAAACCTATACTCTACTAAATTGGAAAACCTGAAAGAAATGGAAAGCTTTTTACACAGGTACCACTTACTAAAATAAATCAAGATCAGATAAATGACCTAAATAGACCTATAACCCCTCCCCTTCAAATTGAAGTGGTTGTTAAGTCTCCCAAGCAAAAAAGTCCAGGGCCAGATGTTTTCAGTGCTGAGCTCTACCAGACATTTAAAGAAGAACTAATATCAATTTTCCTCAAACTATTTCATACAATAGGAAACATTGTCAAACTTCTTTTTAAGATTTTAGTCACCCTGATATCCAAGATACTCGAAGATGCAACAAAGGGAATTACAGACCAATCTACTTTATGAACTTTGATGCAAAAATACTCACTATTGGCAAACTGATTCACTATGATCAGGTAGGCTTCATCTCAGAGATGCAGGGATGGTTCAACATACAAAAAACTGTCAATGTTGTTTATTATATAAACAACCTTTAAAAAAAAAAGCACATGATTATCTCCTTAGATGCTGAAAAAGCCTTTGACAAAATCCAATATTCTTTCTTGATAAAAGTAATGGAGAGATCAGGAATACAGGGAAAACATCTAAATATAATAAAGGCAATAGCCAACAATAAACTAAATGGAGGGAAAACTCAAAGCAATCCCACTAAGTCAGAGCTAAAATCAGAACAAGACAAGGTTGTCTTCTCTTCTCTTATCTATTCAATATGATTCCTGAAATGTTAGCTAAAACAATAAGAGCACAATAGAAGATGGAGGGGATATAAATTGAAAAGGAAATCAAAGTATTTGTATTTGTAGATAATATGATAGTATATATAAGTGATCCCCAGAATTCTACTAGAGAACTCCTGCAGCTGATAAATACCTTCAGCAATGTAGCAGGGTACAAGATTAACTAAAAAAAAAATCAATAGCCCTTCTGTACAATAAACATAAAAGGGCTGAAAAAGAAATAAGGGAAATCTCACCCTTAATAATAGCTGCAAATAGCATTAAACATGTTGGGGTAACTCTAACCAAAGAAGTGACTGTTCTGTTTCACAAAACTTTAAGTCATTAAAGAAAGAAGTTGAAGAAGATATTAGAAAATTGAGATTTTTCCATGGTCCTGTATTGGAAGAATCAACATAGTAAAAAAGACAATCTTACCAAAAGCAATCTACAGATTCAATGCAATCCTCATCAAAATCCCAACACAATTTTTTACTGACCTTGAAAGAACAATACTCAACTTCATATGGAATAACAGGAAATCCAGGATTGCTAAAACAATCTTGTTCAGTAAAAGAACTTCAGGAGGCATCACCATCCCTGACTTGAAGCTATACTGTAGAGCTACAGTAATGAAAACAGTCTGATCTTCGACAAAGAGGCGCAAAATATTCATTGGAAAAAAAGGTAGTATATTTAACAAATGGTGTTTGCATAGCTGGATGGTAGTGTGTAGAAAAATGCAAATAGATTCAAGCCTGTCACCCTGCACAAAACTCAAATCCAAGTGGATCAATGACCTCAACATAAACACAGCCACTTTGAACTTGATAGAAAAGAAAGTGGGAAATACACTTGTACAAATTGGCACAGGCGACCACTTCCCAAATATAACACCAGTGTCACAGACACTTAAATCAACAATCAATAAGTGGGATCTCCTGAAGCAGAGAAGCTTCTGTAAAGCCAAGGACACTGTCAATAGGACTAAATGACAACCTACAGAATGGGAAAGTATTTTAACCAACCCTACAAGTGATAGAGGACTGATCTCTAAGATATATAAAGAACTCAAGAATCTAGAGCCCAAAACTTTGAATAACCCAATCAAAAAATGGGGTTCAGATCTAAAAAGGGAATTATCAGCAGAAGAATTATGAATGGCTGAAAGGCACCTGAAAAAGTGCTCATCCTCTTTAGCCATCAGAGAAATGCAAATCAAAACATCTTTGAGATACCACCTGACACTGTCAGATTGGCAAAGTTAACAGACACAGAGGACAGCCTATGCTGGAGAGGATGCAGAGCAAGGGGAATATTCCTCCATTGTTGGTGGGAGTGTAAGCTTGTTCAGCCACTCTGGAATGCAGAATGGCAGTTTCTCAGAAAACTGAGAATCAATCTCTCCAAGGACCCAGCAATACCACTTCTGGGTGTATTCCCTAAAGATGCACATTCACAATCCAATGGCATTAGCTCAACTATTTTCATAGCAGCGTTATTTGTAATAGCAAGAACCTGGAAACAACCTAGATGCCCCTCAACTAAGGAATGGATTAACAAACTCTGGTACATCTACACAACGGATTACAACTCAGCAGTAAGAAAAAATGATATCCTAAAATTTGCAGGTAAATGGATGGATTTGTAGAATATCCTCCTGAGTGAGATAACACAAACCCAGAAAGATAAGCAGGGAATATACTCACTCCTTAGTGGATTATAAACAAACAAACAAACAAAAAACAAAAAAAGCAAAGCATGCCCAAGCTGCAAACCACAACCACTGAACAGCTTGGGATCATAAACACCTTGGACTGACTCCTTGGATCCCACTCCCCCTAGAGGAACACCTGGCTCAGTCTTGATGTTGGGATTTGCCAGGAGTAGATGCTGAAGCAAGCAATATTTGGACCATGGAACCTTGGGACCATCTGCCCATGGGGGTGATGTGGAGATGTTGACAAGACAGAATGACCTGATATGGTGGGAAGGGTAAGGGACCTTGATTAAGAATATACAAGGATAGAAAATGTGACTTCTTTATTCATAATATTAAAAAAAGAAAAAAAATTACATATGGACATAAAAAATGAAAAATAACACAAATGAATATCAAAAAAAGAAAATTATTTGTGTCTCACTCACATATGCCATTGCAGCCTGTGTAGAACTTTCACATCTCCAGAATAGTATATTCTGAAATAGTATATTTTAGTATAGAATATAATTCAGAGTATATTATTTAAAATAAGGCTCACATAAAGATTAATTTTTATAATTGACACATTTTTTATTAAGTGAAGTATTGAATTTTGTATTTGGGCACATAATAGGACTGTTAACTTTCATCATAGGACATGTTGACATTTAAGGATGTAGCTATAGCATCTTTTTCAAGTGGAATGGGGAATGCCTGGACTCTACTACAAGGGCTTTGTACAGAAATGCCATGTTGGAAAACAACTACAGCCTGGTCTCTGTGGTGGAATGTTCTCTGTATGCTGTAAATAACGGACTGTTTTGGCCTATGCACAGCACCGTAGAAGTGGGTGGAGAATCAGAGGACAGACACGTAGAAGGAGGGTGGAGTTATTGAGTCTCCATCTGACCCCTGAAGAAGAAGCATATAAGAAATCTAGGTGAGGCACGGGCTGGGCCACATGGCAGGTAGATTATAGAAATGGACTGAATTAAGATGAAAGAGCTAGCTAGTAATGTGCACGAGACATGGGCCAAACAGTATGAAGTTAATGTAAGTGACTGATTCATTTCTTTGGGGGAAAAGCCACCTCGAGCCAGGTACAAACAACCTCCAGGCCCAAATGAGCCTGGGAAACTTTCTACAACAGGTCTTTGTGAGTGAAACTATTTTTCTTTCATAATTCTTTAGTTGTTCTTTTCAAGTATGTTTTAGAGTTGTATCTGAATTATCTTCTTGACTTCAACATGCTAATTTATTGAAAACTTAAGTTTATAATGTAGAACAGAATATTTCATATAATTTTACTTTGTTATTATAGTCACCTGTCTTGGGGGTGACATTCATCTTCCAATCTTTTATTGTATTTGCATCTGTACATATATAATATATATTATGTATTTCTTCTTTTATTTATTTAAAAAGTTTTTTTTTTAATCTACAACTACTCCCCATCCCTTCCTTCCCTCATCTCAGTCCTTCCTCAGCCTCCCATCCTTTCCTCAAAGAAGGCAACTGAGTCAGTTCAATCTGACATATCCACTTGAGTTAGTTCTCTGTCCCTCATCCCATTATCAAGGCTGAGTTAGGTGTTCCTCTGTAGGGAATGAGATGTCAGTTCATGCAACAGAAATATATTCAAATCCTAGTGTAAGAGGCTCCACAAACTGCCCACACGGTGTTGTCTAATTTTGGAGGGTTTAGTTCCTTTCCCTGAAGGTTCCTCAGTAATTATTTCATAATCATTGAGTTCTCAATATCTCTGGTCAGCAGTCTCTGTGGATCTTCTCATGATCCTGATCCCTTTGTTCATATAATCTTTTCTCTCTTTCTCTTCAGCTGGTCAGGAGCTTCACCTTGTGTTTAGCTACGGATTTTGCATCTGCCTTTATCTAGAAGAAGGTTTTATAATGACAATTAGGGTGGTCATTCATTTGATTATTTCAAAAGTTATGTTTATGCACCATCTCCACTAATGCTTGGAGTCCTAGCTAGGGACATCTTGTGGGTTCTTGGAGGTTTCATTAGCACCAGGTTTATTTGTTTTTTTTTTTTTTTTATGGTTTGCTGAATTCTTTTTTTTTTTTTTTTATGAATAAAGTCACATTTTCTATCCTTGTATATCCTTATTGAAGGCCCCTTTCCCCTCTCACACCCTCCAGTCACTCTTCTCCACATCTCCCCATCTCCTCCCCAGCATGGGGAGGAAGTCCCAGGGTCCCAGTATTGCTCAGTTCAGCCTCCACTCCTGGCAGATCCATTTTCCTCACCCCAGCATCAAGACTGAGTCAGGTGTTCCTCTAGAGGGAGTGGGATCCAAGGTGCCACTCCCAGGTGTTTCAGATCCAAAGCTGTTCAGGGGTTGTGGTTTGCAGCTTGGACATCTTTGCTTTTTGCTTTTTGTTTGTTTGTTTAGAGTCCACTAATGCGTGAGTACATCCCCTCTTATCTTTCTGGGTTTGAGACACCTCGCTCAGGAGGATATTCTCCAAATTCATCCATTTGCCTGCAAATTTTAGGATATCATTTTTTTTTTTTTCTTCCTGTTGAGTAGTACTCCATTGTGTAGATGTACCACAGTTTGTTAATCCATTCTTCAGTTGAGGGGCATCTAGGTTGTTTCCAGGTTCTTGTTATTATTGCAAATAATGCTGCTATACTCTCTCTGCCCTGGGTTGCACCAGCCTGGGCTGTGGTCGGGCTCAGCAAGTCTGAAGCAAAAAAGAAAAAACCTTAAAAAAAAAAAAAAAAAAAAAAAAAAAAAAAAAAAAAAAAAAAAAAAAAAAAAAAAAAAAAAAAAAAAAAAAAAAAAAGCAGAAGAAGCAAAAGCAAAAGAACAAGATGGCGAGTCTTACTGGGAACCCGTGGAACCCGTGGGGAAGTGACTTTTGCACGTTTCCAGCCTGCCTGTCTGTCTGCTTCAGTAGGTCAGGTGGTGAGCCTCCCCCGCCCCAGCCTGCATGGCCTGCCTCAGCACGCCCCTGAGCCGTGTTGCAGCCTAGCATCCCAGCTGGCTGCAGGAAGTGTTAGGCTGCCCTTCGCAGGCATCTGCAAAGATTTGGTTCCCCCTTGCCGGGCCGCTGTAATTGTAAACCGCCGGGAATCCGGGGCCTATATTTATCGAGAAACGCGTGTCCCCAAGGCCGCCGTGAGCGCAGCTTCTGTCTGCCTCTTGAATTTTTTTTTTTTTTTTTTTTTTTGTTCCCTTTGCAAGGGGAATCCCCTACTTTAATTTTTCATTTTTAAGCTCCAAGCTAGGACAGCCCGGAGAGTACAAACTCCAGGAGAGGGCCATATTGTATTTTTGAAAGCCTTTTGTCTTGGAGCTTTTGCGGTTCCGTGCAAGTCGTGTCCACACTCCAGTCCCGCCTGCTCCTGCCTCTCTGGGCGTTGCTGGTGCCACCTGTGCGCTGCGGCGCGGGCCACGGCTCCTAGGAGCCCCTTTTGTCCTGCAGTGGGCCCTATAAGAAGTCCTGGCGGGGCTCGGAGTAGTGGGGGGTGGGGAGATGAACGCTGCGGCCAGCAGCTACCCCATGGCCTCCTTGTATGTGGGCGAACTGCACTCGGAAGTCACCGAGGCAATGCTGTATGAAAAGTTCAGCCCTGCGGGGCCTGTGCTGTCCATCGGGGTCTGCCCCGACATGATCACCCGCCCCTCTCTGGGTTATGCCTATGTCAACTTCCAACAGCCAGCTGATGCTGAGCGAGCCTTGGACACCATGAACTTTGATATGATTAAAGGGAAGCCAATCCGCATCATGTGGTCCCAGAGGGACCCCTCTTTGAGGAAGTCTGGTGTGGGGAATGTCTTCATCAAGAACCTGGATAAGTCTATAGACAACAAGGCACTTTTTGACACTTTCTCAGCCTTTGGGAACATCCTGTCCTGTAAGGTGGTTTGTGATGAGAATGGTTCTAAGGGTTATGCCTTTGTCCACTTCGAGACCCAAGAGGCTGCCGACAAGGCCAACGAGAAGATGAATGGCATGCTCCTCAATGACCGTAAAGTGTTTGTGGGCAGATTCAAGTCTCACAAAGAACGTGAAGCTGAGCTTGGAGCCAAGGCCAAGGAGTTCACCAATGTTTATATCAAAAACTTTGGGGAAGAAGAGGATGATGATAATCTGAAAGAACTATTCAGCCAGTTTGGTAAAACCCTAAGTGTGAAGGTGATGAGAGATCCCAGTGGGAAATCCAAAGGCTTTGGCTTTGTAAGTTATGAGAAGCATGAGGATGCCAATAAGGCTGTGGAAGAGATGAATGGAAAAGAAATGAGTGGCAAAGCCATATTTGTAGGCCGAGCCCAGAAAAAAGTAGAACGCCAGGCTGAACTAAAACGGAAATTTGAGCAGCTGAAGCAGGAGCGAATTAGTCGATACCAGGGAGTGAATCTCTACATTAAGAACTTGGATGACACCATTGATGATGAGAAGCTAAGGAAAGAGTTTTCTCCTTTTGGATCAATCACCAGTGCTAAAGTGATGCTAGAAGACTGTCGAAGCAAAGTGTTTGGATTTGTCTGCTTCTCCTCTCCCGAAGAAGCAACCAAAGCAGTCACTGAGATGAACGGCCAGATTGTGGGCTCCAAGCCACTGTAGGTTGCCCTGGCCCAGAGGAAGGAGGAGCAGAAGGCGCACCTGACTAATCAGTATATGCAGCGTGTGGCTGGCATGAGGGCATTGCCCACGAATGCCATCTTAAATCAGTTCCAGCCTGCAGCCGGTAGCTACTTTGTGCCAGCAGTTCCACAGGCTCAGGGAAGAACTCCATATTACACACCTAACCAGCTAGCACAGATGAGGCCTAATCCTCGCTGGCAGCAAGGCGGGAGACCTCAAGGCTTCCAAGGAATGCCAAGTGCTATAGGACAGTCTGGGCCTCGTCCAGCTCTTTGCCATTTGGCTCCAACTGGTAATGCTCCGGCCTCTCGTGGCCTTCCCACTACCACTCAGAGAGTCGGGTCTGAGTGCCCCGACCGCTTGGCTATGGACTTTGGTGGGGTTGGTGCCGCCCAGCAAGGGCTGAGTGACAGCTGCCAGTCTGGAGGCGTTCCTACAGCTGTGCCAAGCCTTGCCCCTCGTACTGCAGTTGCTGCTGCTGCTGCTGCTGCTGCTGCTGCTGCTGCTGCTGCTGCTGCTGCTCCCAGGGCAGTGGCTCCATACAAATAAGCCTCCAGCGTCCGCAGCCCTCACCCTGCCATTCAGCCATTGTAGGCACCACAGCCTGCAGTCCATGTCCAAGGGCAGGAGCCGCTGACTGCCTCCATGCTGGCTGCAGCACCGCCCCAGGAACAGAAGCAGATGCTGGGGGAGCATTTGTTCCCACTCATCCAAACAATGCATTCGAATCTGGCTGGGAAGATCACAGGGATGCTGCTGGAAATCCACAACTCAGAGCTGCTCCACATGCTGCAATCCCCGGAGTCTCTCCGTTCCAAGGTGGATGAAGCCGTGGCGGTCCTACAGGCTCATTGTGCCAAGAAAGAAGCCGCCCAGAAAGTGGGTGCTGCTGCTGCTGCTACCACGTAGACAAGGAAAAAAAGAGTCAGAAGCCAAATAACCCCTCATGGCATTCAGCTAAGTAAGGTCTGAAGACTCTTCATTTGTCTGTGGACCTTCTCACCAAGAACCACAAGATGCAAATTTAATAGGTCATTTTGTATCAAAAGGTCAATTATGACACACCTAGATTTTTCAATTTTAAGAGTATATTCTCTGGGTTCTGCTATGGCCCAGGTGGTAACTTTTTTTTTCTATGTGGGTTTTGATTTTTCCTGCTCTCAAAAATTGGTTTTGATGTATCCAAGACTTAAGTTTCTCAATAAAGGAAAAAAAAAATCTCAAAAAAAAACCCCAAAAATAAACCAAATAATGCTGCTATAAACATAGTTGAACTAATGCCTTTGGATTGTGAATGTGCATCTTTAGGGAATACACCCAGAAGTGGTATTGCTGGATGCTTGGTGAGATTGATTCCCAGTTTTCAGAACCAGGTTTCTTTGTAAGTCAACCATGGCTCCCTCTATCAAGATATCTATTTCCTTGTTCTCTTTCTCTGTTGCTTCTCCCATTCAACCATCTCCGTTTCTCAGGATTTGTTCCTATATTTCCTTGCACACTCCTCATTATGATCCCAAATTACTTGGGAGTTCTTCTCTACTTTCTGTTCCCAAAAGGATCCCTGGATGTTTCTCAAGTTCCTCCTGTTACCTAGCTGCTCTGGGATTGTGGACTTGTTAAGAAGTAGTCTTTGACTCTGTTTCTCTTTTGTCCGTAGAAACAGAAAGTAAATCCATCATATGCAGCTTGTTGTTTATATCAAGGCTCCTGTGAGACTTCAGTAACCAGCCTTGTTGTAGCTTAAGCTGTACTCCAAAAGCCTGCCAGTTTGTAGTTCAAAATCTCACACCATGCCATGGCATGTCTGTACCATGGTTCACAGGAGAGACACTACTCAGAAGCTGTTTTGGCTCTGATTCTGTGCTCTAGAATTCTTTTTAATCTTTCTCCAGCTTTATGTGGGTGTATGTGACCCATGTTGGTGGGCCATTTGTAGAAAGAAGTTCTGATTCAGACTTGCCCCACGATCTGGACCTGCAATCCCAATGTAACATATAGAAACCTGCATTAATCTTTTGGTGATTGACCTGTGGCTCAGACATTTTGCTAGCTATCTCTTTCATCTTAATTCAATCCTTTTCTTTAATAATACAGATACAGGCAACCTAAGAGATAACTTTCCCAAATAGCTCTCAACCCAGGCTGACAATTAAGACTCCATTGTCATTTGATGAAATTGCTTTTACTTGTGCCTCATTCAAAGCCTACATTTGCTAATCTAAGCAGCAGCCCCCACATCTTAATCAACACTGCCAGTAAAACAAGGTGAGGATCATAATCAGCCATAATGATTTCTGGTGACAGTGAGTTCAAGTTTTGTTTCCCTGGCTCTGCTCTGCCTGGGTTGGGAGGAATAGGTCAGTATAGTCCCAACACTCACTGCAGATCTTGAAAGCTTAACAGACAACCAGAACACATCAGGAATCTCAACATTTTCATCTCTGTATACAAGTTAGGTTCTTGAGCATCAACATAACAAAAACAAGAGTGAGCTCTCTCCTGCTCTCTGAGGCTAAGCAGACTCTAAGAGTGCTGGTAACAGGTGAAGTGTGTTTTGTGAATTCTTTAAAAAAAATCCTCAAGAGAGATCCTGAGAGATAGTACAGCAAGTGATTTTCCCTGAGACAAAAACTCATAGAAGAGCCTCAGGAAGAGATGGCAAGATCTGTTGTAAGTATGTCTCTACTCAGAGACTACACTGTATTTCATCTAAAAGATTATATATTTGCTCTGCACACCTTTTCATTTATGCTTCTCATTGTCTTGCATAAGAAATTTATTTCTAGTGACCTTTGCCTCAATTTTCTTCTTATGAGTGTCATTATTGAGTCTTCAAATACATATTGTTCACAGATTGAGTACTTTCCTCTATTCTATTTTTTCCAGCTCACATTTACCAGGGCATACATTCTCATTTAAATGATGTTTTTATCACTGAAGTTTCCATCATGACAGATAAATACTGAAACTTGTTGATACTCAATTCCTACAGAGTTATAGTCTCATATATCAATAGGAATATGGCATGGATTTTATCTGAGAGTTCTGTCGCTTCACTGTCCTATGAAAGTATACATTCAAATGCATGGAGTACATTCCTAGCATAACTCATATTTATGAAAACATAGAAATATAAATGGCCTACTCTTCTGAATCCCAAACCTAAATATGTAAATATTTGAGAGTCTAGAATGTGGCAGATATATGTAGCTTGAACTTAGAACGAAGCTGATGTTGTTTACTAACCTGTTAACATGATAGTTTACTTGGTTTCTTTCTTAGAAAGTCACTATCTCAGCACTTATGGTGTATTCATTTGTGGTCATGTCATCACTTTATCTCAGTGTATTGATGCTCACTAAATCCAAATGTACTGATGCTGTATGACAAAGTTTACCACTAGAGATAATTATTTTCTCTCTTCTATGCCTTGTTTTGTATATAGTGTTTCATTTTCTGCCTAAGATGGACTGGAAATCACTGTGTTGTGTCAGATTTCTGTGATTAAAAAATTTATAAAAAAAGTTCAGTACTTGAACAAGTGATGTGCATCAACCATTATATCTTATGCATAAACTAAACATTGCTCTAATTATTTTGCTTTGGTCAACTGTGCTGGAAAAGGCGAATCTCACTACCTTCACCCTAGAGTCTCAGTTGTTTACCTGTGGAAATTTATAAAAGTAGATGTGTCTTATAGTATTATGTTTATTTTTCCTTTTGGTGAAAAGTTTTCCCCTGATATATAATATTCTGATTACGTTCTTTTTTCTTTACTATTCACAGTTCTTCTACACCTTTCCTTCAATCTGAATTTCATTCTTTCTGATTTATTTTATTTTTTAAAAATTTTTATTATATATAAAATCACATTTTCTATCTGTTTATATCCTTATTCAAGGTCCCAATATTGCTTAGTTCAGCCTCCATTCCTGGCAAATCCAGTTCTCTCCCCCCAACATCAAGACTGAGTCAGGTTTTCCTCTAGAGGGAGTGGGATCCAAGGTGCCCCTCCAAGGTGTTTCAGATCCCAAGCTGTTCAGTGGTTGTGGTTTGCAGCTTGGGCATGCTTTGCTTTTTTCTTGTTTGCTTGTTTGTTTGTTTAGAGTCTACTAATGAGTGAGTACATCCCTTGCTTATCTTTCTGGGTTTGTGATACCTCGCTCAGGAGGATATTCTCCAAATCCATCCATATGCCTGCATATTTTAGGATATCATTTTTTCTTCTTGCTGAGCAGTACTTCATTGTGTAGATGTACCACAGTTTGTTAATCCATTCTTCGGTTGAGGTGCATCTAGGTTGTTTCCAGGTTCTTGCTATTACAAATAACACTGCTATGAACATAGTTGAGCTAATGCAATTGGAGTGTGAATGTGCATCTTTAGGGTATACACCCAGAAGTGGTATTGCTGGGTCCTTGGGGTGATTGATTCTCAGTTTTCTGAGAAAACGCCATACTGCATTCCAGAGTGGCTGAACAAGCTTACACTCCCTCCAACAATGGAGGAGTGTTCCCCTTGCTCTGTACCGTCTCCAGCATAGGCTGTCCTCTGTGTCTTTTATCTTAGCCAATCTGACAGGTGTCAGGTGGTATCTCAAAGTTGTTTTGATTTGCATTTCTCTGATGGCTAAAGATGATGAGCACTTTTTCACGTGCCTTTTCATCATTCGTAATTCTTCTGCTGAGAGTTCCCTTTTTAGTTCTTAACCAAATTTTTTGATTGGGTTATTCAAAGTTTTAGATGTAGGTTTTTGAATTCTCTATATATTTTAGAGATTAATCCTCTATCATTTGTACGGTTGGTGAAAATCTTTTACCATTTTGCAAGCTATTGTTTTGTCATGTTGACAGTGTCCTTGGTTTTACAGAACCTTCTCAGTTTCAGGAGAAGCTTACCCTAACCCTAACCCTAACCTTAATAACCCTAACCATAACTCTAACCATAACCTAACTCTAACCATAACCCTAAGAAACCAAACCCTAACCCTAACCCTAAGAACTTTAACCCTAAACCTAAGAATTCTAAACCTAACCCTAACACTAACCCTAACAACCCTAACCCTAACACTAACCATATCCCTAACTCTAACAATCCTAACCGCAACCTTAACCCTAACCCTAACAACCCTTACCCTAACCTTAACCTTAACCCTAAGAACCCTAAGTCTAATCGTAAACCTAACCCTAACAATCCTAACCCTAACCCTAAGAACCCTAAACCTATCGGTCAACTTAACCATAACCCTAACACTATACCTAACAACCCCAACCCTAACAACCCTATCCCTAACCCTAAAACTAACACTAACCCTTACAACCCTAACACTAACCCTAACCCTCGCAACATAATCATAACAGTAAACCTAACCTTAACCCTAACACTA
This sequence comes from Sigmodon hispidus, assembly GCA_004025045.1. NCBI lineage: Eukaryota > Metazoa > Chordata > Mammalia > Rodentia > Cricetidae > Sigmodon > Sigmodon hispidus. The sequence goes on from PVIH01013092.1 coordinate 42,358, forward strand.
AACCTAACAACCATATCCCTAACCATAACCCTAACCCTAAGCCTAACCCTAAGATCCCTTACCCTAACTGTAAACCTAGCCCTGTGCCAATTCATAGAAGTGTTTTCCCTACTCTTTTTTCTATCAGGTTCAGAGTGGCTGGGTTTTTGTTGAGGTCTTTGATCCACTTGGATTTGAGTTCTGTTCAGGTTGACGAGCTTGGGTCTATTTTCATTTTTGTACACACTACCATTCAGCTATGCCAACACCATTTGTTAAAGATACTATCTTTTTTTTCCATTGAATATTTTGGGCCTCTTTGTGGAAGATCAGGTATTCATAGGTTTTTGGCTTAGTGCCCAGATCCTCAATTTGATTCCATTGATCCACAAGCCTGTTTTTTATGCCAGTACTAGGCTGTTTTTATTGCTCTATAGTATAACTTGAAGTTTGGGATTGTGATGCCTCCTGAGGTTCTTTTGTTGAGCAAAATTGTTTTGGCAGTCTTAGCTTTGCTGTTATTCCTAATGAAATTAAGTATTTATTTTTCAAGGTCTGTAAAATATTGTGTTGAGATTTTGATGGGAAGTGCATTGAATCTGTAGATTGCATTGGTAGAATTGCCATTTTTACTATGTTGATCCTACCTATCCATGAACATGGTAGAGCTTTCCATTTTTTGATATCCTCTTCAATTTCTTTTTTCAGTGATTTAAAATTTTTATCAAATAGATCTGTTACTTCTTTGGTAATAGTTACTCCAAGGTATTTAAAACTTTTTGTAGCTATTATAAAGGGTGATATTTCCCTTATTTCTTTTTCAGTCCTTTTTTCTTTGGTGTAGAAGAGGGCTACTGATTTCTTTGAGTTAATCTTGTATCCTGTTACATTGATGAAGGTGTTTATCAGCTGTAGAAGTTGCCTGGTATAATTTTGTATATCACTTATGTATACAATCATATCATCTGCGAATACAGATAGTTGCACTTCTTCTTTTCCTAATTGTATCCCCTTAAACTCCTTTTGCTCTCTTATTGCTTTAATGAAAATTTCAAGAACTATATTGAATAGATAAGAGGAGAGAGGACATCCTTGTCTAGTTCCTGATTTTAGTGGTATTCCTTTGAGTTTTTCTCCATTAAGTTTGATGCTGGCTGTCAGTTTCTTGTAAATCGCTTTCATTATATTGAGATATTTTTCCTGTATTCCTGATCCCTCCAGAGCTTTTATCATAAAGGAGTGTTAGATTTTGTCAAAGGCTTTTTCAGCATCTAAGGGTATGGTCATGTGGTTTTTTCCTTTTGTTTGTTTATATGATGGATGATTTATAGTTTTTTTGTAGGTTGAACCATCCCTGCATTTCTGGGATGAAGCCTACTTGGTTATGGTGAATGATACTTTTATATATTTTTGTATATAGTTTGCCAAAATTTGGTTAAGTATTTTAGTATCATTATTAATGAGGGAAATTAGTCTGTAATTCTCCTTCTTTGTTGTGTCTTTGAGTGGCTTGGGTATTAGAGTAATTGTGGGCTTATAAAAGAATTTGGCAATATTCCTTCAGTTTCTACTGTGTGAAATAGTTTGAGGAGTAATGGTAGTAATTCTTCTTTTAATGTCTTGTAGAATTCGGCACTGAAACCATCTGGATCTGGGCTTCTATTTTGGGGGAGGCTTTTCATGACAACTTCAATTTTCTTAAGGGTTATAGGACTGTTTAGGTAATTAATCTGTTCTTCATTGAATTTTGGTAAATTATACCTGTCCAAAAGCTGTCCTTTAATTCTACCTTTTCCATTTTGTGGAATATAGATTTTCAAAGTATAAGCTAATAATTCCCTGCATTTTCTGGGGGTCTGTTTTTAGTCCTCCTTTTTGTTTCTGATTTTCTTGATTTGGATACTCTTTATCTGCTTTTTCATTAGTGTGTGTAAGCACTTATTTATCTTGTTGACTTCCTCAAAGAACCAACTCTTAGATTCATTGATTGTTTGTATTGTTCTTTTAGTTTCAATTGTATTGATTTCAGCTCTAAGTTTGATTATTTCTTCCTGTCTATTCCTTCTAGGTGAGTTTTCTTCTAATTGTTCTAAGGCTTTCAGCTGTGCGGTTAGTTCTCTTGTGTGTGTTTTCTCCAGGTTTTCATATAGACATCTAGTGCTATGAATTTTTGCTCCTAAGACTGCTTTCTTTGTGTCCCACAAGTCATGTACATTATGGATTCCTTTTCAGTAATTTCTAGGAAGACTTGATATTTTCTTAATTTCTTCCTTGACCCAGAGGTGGTTCAGCTGAGTGATGCATAGATTCCATAGGTTGGTAGGCTTTCTGTAATTTTTGATGTTGTTGAACTCTAATTTTAACCCCTGGTGATCTGATATGTTAAAGGGGATTATTTTCATTTTTTTTTGTATCTGTTGATATTTGCTTTATGACCAATTATGTGGTCAATTTTGGAGAAAGTTTCATGAGGAGCTGAAAATATGTATATTCTTTTACATTTTGGTGGAAGCTTCTGTAGCTATCTATTAAATCCACTTGCATCATAAACTCTTTTAGATTCCTTATTTCTCTGTTGAGTCTCTGTCTGGTTGACCTCCTATCCAGGGTTGAAAGTGGGGTATTGAAGTCTCCCACTACTAGGGTGTAAGAATTGATGTGGGATTTGAGCTTTAGCAGTGTTTCTTTTACATAGATATGTGCCCTTATATTAGGGACATAAATATTTAGGATTGAAATCTCCTCTTGACCAATTTTTCCTGTGATGAATAAGTAATGACCAACTTTGTCCCTTTCAATTGCTTTTAGCTTAAAGTCTACTTTGTTAGATATTAGGATGGCAACCCTAGCTTGTTTCTTAGCACCATTTGAGTAGATAATCTTTTCCCAACCCTTTATTCTGAGCCTGTGTCTGTCTTTGTGGTTAGGGGTGTTTCTTGTAGGCAACAGAAGCATGGCTTCTGTTTTTGTATCCATCCTGTTAGTGTGTGTCTTTTTTTAGGTGAGTAGATTCCATTGATATTAAGGGATATTAGTGAACACTGATATTTCCTGCTTTTTTGTATGTATTTCCTTTCTCTGTGTTATTCTTCTATGGGATTATTGATTGTTTGTGGTTTCATGGATGTATCTGGGATTCTTAGGTTCAAGTTTTTCCTCTAATGCCTTCGGGAGGATCGGATTGGTAGATAGGTATTATTTCAGTCTGACTTTGTCATGAAATATCTTGTTTACTCCATCTATGGTGATTGATAATTTTGCTGGGTATAGTATTCTAGGTTTGCAGCCATGCTCTTTTAGTGTTTGTATAACTTCTGACCAAACCCTTCTAACTTTCATTGTTTCCCTTGAATAGTCAGGTGTTATTCTGATGAGTCTGCCTTTATAAGTAAGTTGGCCCTTTTCTTTTGCAACTCTTAATTTTTTTTTTTTGTTCTGTATGTTTTGTGGCTTGATTATTATGTGGCGAGCTGACTTTTATGGGGGTCATATCTATTTGGTGTTCTGAAAGCTTTTTGTTTCTTTATGAACTTTCCTTCTTTAAGTTATGAAAGTTTTCCTCAATGATTTTATTAAATACATTATCTGTGCCTTTGAGCTGGTATTTTTCTCCTCCTTCTATTCGTATTATTCTCAAGTTAGGACTTTTCATGGTGTTCCAGATTTCCTGAAGGTTTTGTGTTATTGCTTTTTCGCTCTTAGTATTTTCTTTGACTTATGTATCTATTTCTGCAACAGAGTTTTCCACTTGAGAGGTTCTCTGTTCTATTTGTTTGATTCTGTTAGTTATGCTTGTATCTGTAATTCCAGCTCTTGTCTTCAGATTTTTTATTTCTATCTTTCCCTCATTTTGTGCCTCTTTTTATTGCTTCTATTTCAGTGTTTAGTTCTTGGAATGTTTCTTTCATTTCTTGGTTTACCTTTTTTGGTTTTCTTTTAAGGATTTGTTCATCTCTTCCAATTTTTTGTTTGTATTTTCTTCTATTTTCTTAAGTGAATTTTTAATATCTTCTTTGAAGACATCAATAATCTTCATGAAGGTGTTTTTGGTGTTGTTTCCTTCTGCTTCCTCTTCATTGCTCTGTTCAGGTCTTGTAGTTGTAGAACCACCCATTTCTTCTGGAGTTGCCTTGTTGTTCTTTATACTTTTATATGTATTTTTGCATTGGCATCTGGCCATGTTTTCAGTGGTTCACGATTATTCTGCTCCTATCAGTTGTGACAAGAGGATTTGTGTATGTCCTGTTTCCTTTTAGCAAGGAGTCTGCTGTATCTCTGACTCTGCTCTGGATAGGGGTCTGAATTTGAAGGCATCAGTCCTTCTCTCGAATATGGACCTTTTCAAATTGGCATGATGCTTTTTCTGGGTTCACTAAAAACATGCATGACCTTTTTTCCTAGCTTAGTCATGTTCTGTGCTTGGCTTCCTGTGCAGCACAAACAGCATACCACAAAAATTGCTGGTTCAAGCTCCTTTTCAAAGCCAACCCTCCTGAATTCCCCTCTTGATGTCTCTGGTTAGAAACCAAAAATGAGTCTAAGGGATAAAAATAAAACATAATAACAAAAAAATAGTATAATTAATACAATATTATATATCACATGATAAACATAATACAATTATTTATATAATTGTATAAAAGTAAAGTGAACATACTATAATAAAACAAAATATAAAAGCAAAAAGACTTGTGAATAACCCAAATAAAACAGATAGAGACAGAGAGGCACAGCTGTCGTATGATCAAAAATTTCATAAAAATGTTGAACTGGAAGCCATAATTTATATGTATACATACAAATGTAATATATAGAGAAGGAATGAGAAAATGTAAATACATTAAAATAAGTCATATTAAAATAAGAAGAAAAATTTAAAAATGCTAAAGTCATGACATAATATTAGGAGACACAGAAATGTCAGAGATAGTATTGAATTTATGTCATGTTGGCTATCTTCCACTAAGAGTTTAGTTTAACATCAAGAGTAGTTTGACTCCTCAGTGAGACTCCTTTGAGAAAACTAAATTTTCATTTGCAAGTTGTTATCAATTGGAGATTGCATCTCGATTTGTGATTAGAGCATTTGTTCACTTCTCCTTCAGCACTAGGACCCCAACTGCTGTGAACTTGTGCAACCTCTGTGCATTTTTCCTCAGTATCTGTAAGTTTATTTATGCTTTATTTATGTAGATTTAGAAAGCCTAGATCTTTGTGTGTCCTCTGTTCCTTCTGGCTCTCATCTATTATGCTTACCATTCCACAGTGTGCCCTGAGACGTGAATGGAAGTATTTAATGAGGACATTGTGTTTTGTGCTGAGATTGAATGTCCTAAGATTTCTCACTCTCAGTATATTGTCTGGCTGTTAATCTGTGTATTTGTTTTCATCTGCTCCAAAAGGGGGCTTTTCTGATGATCATTGAGTAAGACTCTGATCTATGATTGTTGTACAATGACAATTGTGCAATCAGGAGTTATTTTAGAGATAATTTTGTTGTTGTTCTGTTGTTTCAGTACAGCAGTGTTTGTTTTTACCATAGGTACTAGAAATATATAGTCTCAGGTAATTGGTCATCCAAGCACTGTTCACTCTGAGTTTCATCCTGTAAAGTAAGTAAGTCTTATTTTAAATCAGGTACTGGTTGGTTACTCCCATTAAATAAATAAAACATACTTATTTATATATTTTTTAACCATCATTGCATTGACATTTCTTGCAGGCAGGACAGCATTTAGATGAAAACATTTGTGACTGGCTGGGTGTTTATGTTTCTCATTTGATAATGTGCAGAGTGCAATTGTATAACAAAAATGCTAGCAGGTAATGGTGAAAACTCTGTGCAAGTAGCAACTCCACGTCTCCTTGCTCAGTCAGTTGTGTACATGTTGTAAAGTAGGATTTGTAGGTTTATATTTATAACCAAAATTCACATTCACCATATATTTTATAATAAAGCATCTTATATTCATAGGAAGTCAACAGGTATCAATATATAAGATATGTACATATTATCTTTATTCTAAAGATTTGAATAGTTTTTAGGTATATTGTTTAGTACTTGTGAGTCTATTACTATCAGCGATATAGCTTTTAGCTTTGTTTTTCTTGTATATGTGCCTGGTACTGACTTTAGTGTGGGCTTGGCTTTTAGAAGCTGTTTGGAAGGCCTCCTCTGTTTCTACTCTTTGAATGTACATATCTTGAACATATATTATCCAGTACAGCCAAAGAAACACAAAAACAAAAGTTTTGGAGAAAAGGAAATTTCATTTTACAAAATACACTCAGAACTATTGGCACCAGTTTTTTAGTTATGGCTTCTAATACAATTATTTCATCTGGCTGTGTTTGTTTTAAATTTGTAGTGGTGATTACTTTACTTTTTGTACAGCCTTATGTTTTCATTATTGTTTATAATCAGGCATTTATTTAAGTTCTAAGTTGATTATGAAGCTTTTCTAAATCTTTATCCACTTCTCTTAGATCCAGCCATACATAGGAATATGAAATTTTCATGCAAGTGATTTATTTCTTGTGTATTATAAAACGTAAGTGTAATGTTTAAATTTAACATTGAGAAAAAATTCAAAATTGTTGATTGAGTTATTTATTATTATTATTTTTTATGTGAGTTTTTTTTTAGCACACAATACTATTGTTTACTCTATCAGTCACACAAATTTCTTCCAAGATGATAAAAACTCTTGGCAGTCACTAACAATAGTTCTGAAATGACGCTGTTTATGAAAAAATCAAATGACTTTAAATTTTCTTTTCAAACATGACAATATTAGTTGATATACTTTATATATATACATATATGCATATATTATAGTTATCAATTTGTTATACAAAAACCATTATTTTATAATTGGCACTCCTGTAGATATTGTGTTTAGCTCTTGCAGTGAATAGACACACATTGTGTCTACCTTCTCAGTGCCAACACACTCCCAGCATTTGCTCTCATCCCATGTCAGGCAAGTGTGTGATGCCATCCACAGAACAGGATAAAGGGTACCTTTCCTGTGCTTCATTCTTGTAGTGTTAGTTTCTTTTTATTTCTTCTTCTTCTTCTTTTATTATTATGAATAAAGAAGTCACATTTTCTATCCTTGTATATCTTTATTCAAGGTCCCTTCCCCCTCCTACCACATCAGGTCATTCTCTCTTCTCCACATCTCCCCATCTCCCCCATGGGCAGACAGGCACAAGGTCCCAAGGTCCCAATATTGCTTAGTTCAGCCTCCATTCCTGGCAAATCCAGTTCTCTCCCCCCAACATCAAGACTGAGTCAGGTTTTCCTCTAGGGGGAGTGGGATCCAAGGAGTCAGTCCAAGGTGTTTCTGATCCCAAGCTGTTCAGTGGTTGTGGTTTGCAGCTTGGGCATGCTATGCTTTATTTGTTTGTTTGTTTGTTTGTTTAGAGTCCACTAATGAGTGAGTACATCCCCTGCTGATCTTTCTGGATTTGTGATACCTTGCTCAGGAGGATATTCTCCAAATTCATCCATTTGCCTGCAAATTGTAGGATATCATTTTTCCTTACTGCTGAGTAGTACTCCATTGTGTAGATGTACCACAGTTTGTTAATCCATTCTTCAGTTGAGGGACATCTAGGTTGTTTCCAGGTTCTTACTATTACAAATCATGCTGCTATCAACATAGATGAGCTAATGCCATTGGAGTGCGACTGTGCATCTCTAGAGTATACACCCAGAAGTGGTATTGCTGGGCCCTTGGGGAGATTGATTTTCAATTTCCTGAGAAACTGCCATACTGCAATCCAGAGTGGCTAAACAAGCTTATACTTCCACCAACAATGGAGGGGTGTTTCCCTTGCTCCACAAACTCTCCAGCATATGCTGTCATCTGTGGTTATATCTTAGCCAACCTGACAGGTGTCAAGCGGTATCTCAAAGTTGTTTTGATTTGCATTTCTCTGATGGCTAAAGATGATGAGCACTTTTTCAGGTGCCTTTCAGCCATTCATAATTCTTCTGCTGAGAATTTCCTTTTTAGATCTGAACCCCGTTTTTTGATTGGGTTATTTAAGGTTTTGGACTCTAAGTTACTGAGTTCTTTATATATCTTAGAGATCAGTCCTCCATTAATTGTAGGGTTGATGAAAATCTTTTCCCATTCTGTAGGCTGTCAGACAAACTTTTTTTATGAAATCACAATCACCTTGATACACAAAAATAAAGGGAAAACAGAAATGACAAAACAATCCTATCCAACAAAATAGTTACAGGAGGCTTCACTTTCCCCAACTTCAACCTATACTATGGAGCTGCAGTAATAAAAACAGCCTGGTACTGGCATAAATTCTGACTTGTGGATTAATGGAATCAAATCAAAGTCTCTAACCTTAATCTACACACTAATGAACACCTGACTTTTGAAAATGAAATATAAATATACAATGGAAATATAAAAAGTATTTCAATAAATTGTGCCAGCAAGACTGGATGGTAGTATATAGAAGAATGCAAAAATCAACCTGCAAAAATCTCAGATTCAAATTGATTAAACACCTCAACATAAACCCAGCTACAGTGAGCTTGATAGAAAAGAATGTGGGAAATATCATTCCATGCATTGGCACAAGTGAGTACTTCTTAATATAACACCAGTAGCACTGACATTAAGAACGAAAATTAATAAATGGGACCTCCTGAAACTGAGACCCTTCTGGAAGGCAAAGACACAGTCAATAAGGCAAAACAACTGCCTACAGAATAGGAAAAGATGTTTATCAAACCTACATCTGACAGAGGAATGGTTTTTGGTTTTGTGTGTGAAATTGCACACACATTACCAGATATCACACTTGTGTTTAACAGGGGAGTTGCCAAGCAGATATGAGGGAGAGAAGCAGAAGAGAGAGACCAACTTTCATGTAGCAGCTCTTTTTAAGAGAATGTTTGGGCACACATTTACATGAATGTTCTTGATGCACAGCCTGTTCTGAGAATACCTTGTTGGATTGAACATGTGGCCACTACAAGCCAGGAATTCTTATCTCATCCTTCACCAAGTTGGGTTATGAGACTAGCCCATTTACCACATGGCTGCTACATGCCAGAAATCCTTACACTGATCCCTAAAGTATATAGAAATCTTAAGTTACTAGAGGCAAAACCCCCAAATATTCCAATTTTAAAATATGTCGTTCAGAGCTAAAATGGAAATTCTCAACAAAAGAGTTACAAATGGCTAAAAGGCAATTTAGAAATTGTTCATCATCTTTAGACATAAGAGAAATGTAGATCAAAACAATTTTGAGATAACACCTTAAGTCTGTCAGATGGCTAAGGCAAAAGACCAATATTCATATTCACCATGTATTTTATAATAAAGCATCATGTCTTCATGGAAAATGAAAAGGTATCCATATTTAAGATATGTACATATTATCTTTATTCTAAAGATCTGAATAGTTTTTAGGTATATTGTTTAGTACTTTTGAGTCTATGTTAATCAGGGATATACCTTGTAGTTTTGTTTTTGTTGTATATATGCCTGGTGTTGATTTTAGTGTGTATCTGGCTTTGAGAATCTGTTTAGAAGGGCACCTATTGTTTCTACTGTCTGGATGTCCATATCTAGAGTTTATTTCTTGAATATATATTATCCAATTCAGCAATTGAAGCTGCAAGCCACAATCACTAAACAACTTAGAATCTGGAGATTATATTTAATATAGTCTGCTGTTCATTTGATCTCAACACTACTTATTCTACACAATGGCATTGTGACATAATTATTTTCTTGTCACTCTATTTCACATTAATTTTTTTTTTTAGGAAATAAAGCCCCTTTTAAAAAAAACAAACATAAAATCACTGAACCTACAAAAAACAAAAAAAAAAAAAGAAATACAAAACCTAATTGATTTGTTTTTAACCAGTTAGTAACTCTCACATGTTCCTGTTACTTTTTGTGTGAGACACACAAAAATTTAAAAGGCTTTTGGGAGTGGATGCTGAACTAAGCCACTTTGGGACCTTCAGACCTACTGTCCTTGCCGGGGAGGATTTAAGGAGATGGGGAGAAGAGTGACTTGTAGGGGCAGGCGGGGTAGGGCACTTGAACAAGGTGGTACATGGATAAAAAATGACTTTATTAATAATAAAAAACAAGAAAAGAAATTAGTTATGGTACTATTTACTCTAGCACCTCCAATTTACTAGTGACTACCACACTGAAGAAAATTACTTTTGCTCTACAATCAACCATTTAAGGTCAATTAATTCTCAAAGTATTGTGCGGCCTTGCAAATTTATCTTCTCTCCAAAAAAGAACCATGAAGTTTTTTATTTTCTACAAAAATTTTCAACGTATATACATCTGTTTTAAGTTCATATTAGCTCATATCTAGAACATGGAAGTCTCATATCCAAATTTAATTTTAAATTTAAAATTACCCTTCCAATCCCTCTGGCTCGGATGTATTTTATAATACCTCCTTTGCAATATTCCCTGCATTTCAAAAGTAATAAAACTCTCCCACTTAGGATTGAGCATTCAAAAACTACTTACGCTAGGACATGTTTTGCTTTTTCGACATGTAGTGTTGATTATTAATTTATAGAATAAACAAGAACACCAGTTGTATTATTTATAAATATTATTTATAAATGTCCCATTTGTTTTAGAAACTTTGAATTGAAAAAGTAACAAGAGTAAGATATGCCTTAAAAGTTATTTATAATATCAGAATGAAAGGTCATTTTTTTGATATCAGAAATCAGTATTAAACCCACTAATAATAATCCTAGGAGAAAAATATAGATAGAAGTAAAAAGTTGTAATATGCTTAGACCTACAGTGGTTATTAGGTCCAGATCTTTTGGAAGCTGTTGTAAAATGTTTTTCCTGGGCCCTTTTGGTCCTGGAGGTTTGAAACCTGGTCACGGCAACTTTTGTTCCCCAAAGAAATGAATCACAAGCTTATATTAACTTTATTCTGTTTGGTCCATATCTTAAGCACATTACTAGCTAGCTCTTTCATCTTAATTCAATCCATTTCCATTAATCTATCCAACATGTGACTCAGCCCATGGATCACCTGTATCTCTTACATGTTCCTCCTTCTGGGGTAGGATGGAGACTGACTAATTCCACCCTTCTCCTACTGCCAGTCCTCTGATTCTCTACCCACTTCTATGGTGCTCTACATAGGCCAAAACAGTCCTTTATTTACATCATACAGAGAGCATTTCCACCACAGGAAGCTACTGCTGAAATTAGAGAAAAGGATGACAAAGATGTATGTTAGAGAATGTAGAAATGGTAAGGAAAATACAGGAATAATAATAAAACAACAGTACATTATAAGACATGGAAAGGCCATAAAACATAAATTAAAAATATAAGAACATAAAAATTAAAGGAAAATAATTAGGTTATATAAGTATACTAGTAAACATGTTAGAAAATTATAGATATAGAATATGGGAAGTATAGTAAGTAAAATATTACATTGTCAATGAGAGAATGAGATAGCTGGGCTTTTTTAAACTTTAATCTTCCCTTGTGATGCCTTACATAGCAAACTGTGCTGAAGGACAAGACACAGTTTGTGATTCCAGATCAAATCTGAAAACAGGACTTGTGGGATTGCAGTCTATAGAGCAGTTCAATTAATTTCTTTTGTTGCTGTTGTCAGTTTCTTGGTACAGTTGTGCTGAACATTATTGCTCACATTCTTCTGGTTTTCTTGGTGCATACATGGAATACTAAAGCTTCAGAGAGTCAACTTCAGAACAGCATGGCCTTCATCATCTACTCAATCTACAGCCTGCACTTGTTGCTTATCTGTTTGCCCATAGTGTTCTCAGCATATAATAAAGGCTTAGTAGCAAATCCCTCCCAAGCACACTGCACATGTAGTGTCAATGTGTGGGTATATGAGACAGTTCTTTCCTGGTTCTTCCCACTAATGTCACTGGGGCCATGGGCTAGAAGATTCTCTGCTTCTTTCTTGAATATGGCAGTTCTGCCTATTGCTCCACAATGTAATCTTGACAGTGTATGCAGCTATGGTTGTATTGGTACAGTTCATAACTTTCCAGCCAACTGTTACACCAGCAACCATTTTTGGTTAGGAATAGAAGGCTTTGACTTGTCATTCACACTGACTTTGTCTACAAGAACACATCTCATTGCAGCCAATAAATGTAACACTATATTAGTCTCACAGCACTTGAACTTTCATATTTCAAGGATACAGCTTTGTTATTATAAACTATAATTGAGATTATTCTAAAAATAATGCTAGGGCAGGAGAGATGGCTCAGAGGTTAAGAACACTGACTGTTCTTCCAGAGGTCCTGTGTTCAATCCCCAGCAAATACATGGTGACTTGCAACAATCTATAATGACATTTGGTACCCTCTATTGTATACTGTATACATAATAAATAAGAAAATATTTTTTTAAAAAATAATGCTAACATAAAAACAGATCAATTTCTATACATTACTTGTGATATCTTAGGTGAAAGAAAGAATCTTTTGCCGAAGTACATGATAAAACCATTATCTTTCATAACAGGGCATATTGACATTTGAGGATGTGGCCATGGATTTCTCTCAGGAGGAATGGGAATATCTAGATTTGGGACAAAGAGCTTTGTACAGAGATGTCATGTTGGAGAACTATAGGAACCTGGTCTCTGTAGGTGAGTGTAGTTTTGTCTCATGATTATTGTGTTTAATAACTGTGTGGCTTTGTTATTTTATTGACATACACATGCTCATTTAATCAAACAAAATTTGGAATTCATCATATAAAGCACAACATTTAAGTAACATTATCTTGGCATTATACTCATGTGTCCTAATGCTGAAAATAATCTTCAAATTTTTAATAGGACATTTTATCTTTCAGTTACTTTGTAGATTAAATTATGATCTGCATCTTAATGTTTTACAGTACTTGAATTTGCATTTAGTAGTAATTTGAAGAGAAACCCAAGGTATAAATATTAACAAATGTGTTTTCAAATATCTTAAAATATCAGCAGATGGTAATTGGGAAATACAGAAACTTAAACTTCTTATTAATCAGTATAGTGGTGTATTAGAAACCAATGTACTATTACCAGAAAGAGTAATATGTCTCTTCAAATACAAAGGTCTTACTGTGTCAAAACCCAACCTGATCAACTGTCTTCAACAGTTTCAAGAGCCCTGGAATGTGAGCACAGGCAAGACAGTAGACAAAGAAAAAGGTAAGTCAGATTATTCTTTATAGCATTGTCATAGGAGGTAGAACAAAGGCAAAAGGAAACTCAGATATATCATGGGATTTATGAAGATGTTCTTCATTTGAAATAATCTCAAAAAATAGATTTTTTATTTTTTTATTTAAATGTTTTTTTAATGTACCCACTACCATTTCCTTTCCATTGATTCATCTCAGGCATCTTCCAGCTTTCCCCAACCCTTCCCCTAATCTGTTTTTTTCAGGTAGGGTAAGGACTGACAGAGTAATTTAATACAATTTATTATGTTAAGTACAGATAGGATCAAGTCTGGTATCAAGGTTGAGCAAGAAGTTTCTCTGAAGAAAATGGGCTCCAAGAAGCCAGTTCATGTGCAGGAATAAATTGTGATTCCACTGTCAGAGTCCCATATAATGCCCATGCTATAAAGGTGTTATTCATATTACTAAGGCCTAGTTCAGTCACGTAGAGGTTCCAAGCTGTCAGTACAGAATTAGTGAGCTAACAATAGGTACAATCAGTTATTTCTGTGTGTTTCTTCATAATGATTATGATCCTCTTGCTTATATAATCTCTCATCCGTCTTAGTCAAAAATGGGAGTTTGACCCAGTCCTTAGCTGTGGATCTCTGCATCTGCTTCCATCAGTTTCTGGATGAAGTTTTCACAATTATGATGATTCTCAATTTGATTACTGGAAAAAGTCAGTTTAGGTACCCTCTCAACTATTTCTTAGAATCTTATCTGGGGTCATCTTTGTACGTTCTTGGGTATATCCATAATGCCTGATTTCACTCTAGACCCACAAGAGCTACCTCTATCAATTGTTGTTCCTCTCAGTCCCTTCCCCTCCTCAACCATCTTATTCCCTCATGTTCTATTCCCATCCTTTTTTTAGTAAATATACAACATTTCTTTAATCTATGCTTCAGTTGAGGGACCTCTAGATTTTCAGGTTCTTGTTGCTATGAACTTAGTTGAGCAAATGTCCTTGAGGTAAAAATGTAAATTCTTTGGGCATATGCTCAACAGTGGTATAGCTGGATAATTAAGATGATTGATTCCCACTTTTTGTAACCCTCATATTGATTTTCAAACTGGTTGTATATGTTTATATTCCCACCCGCAATAGAGTGTTTCCCTTACCCCACATCCCTTCCAGCAGCCTGTTATTAGTGTTACTGATCTAAGCCATTTTGACAGGCTTTAGATGGTATTTCAGTTTTGAGTTTTTATAATAGATAAGGATGTTGAGCAGTTTCTCAATTATCCCTCAGCCTTTACAGATTCCTTTTTTTTTAAATGACAAAGTAAGACATAGTTTATTTTTATAAAAACAGAGAAAGTCCCAGCACAGGGTGGTCTTAAGTTTCACAAAGCTTTTATTAACCTAGGTTTTATCCAATCCTCAAAGTCACACTTCTGGTTTTTTTTCTTCTTTTTTTATTATTATGAATAAAGAAGTCACATTTTCTATCCTTGTATATCCTTATTCAAGCTCCCTTCCCCCTCCCACCACATCAGGTCATTCTCTCTTCTCCACATCTCCCCATTCCTCCCATGGGCAGGTGGTCCCAAGGTCCCTAGGTCCCAATATTGCTTAGTTCAGCCTCCACTCCTGGTAAATCCAGTTTTCTCTCCCCAAAATCAAGACTGAGTCAGGTGTTCAATGGAGTATTACTCAACAGTAAAGAAAAAATGATATCCCAAAATTTGCAGGGAAATGGATGGATTTGGAGAATATCCTCCTGAGTGAGGTATCTCAAACTTACAAAGATAAGCAGGAGATGTACTCACTTATAAGTGGACTGTAAACAAAAAAAGCAAAAATCAAAGCATGCCCCAGCTGCAAACCACTACCACTGAACAGTTTGGGATCAGAAACACCTTGGACTGATTCCTTGGATCCCACTCCCCCTAGAGGAACACCTGACTCAGTCCTTTCCAGATTCTTTTGTTGAGAATTCTCTGTTGATATCTGTACCCCATTTTGAACTGGATTATTTGGGTTTTTTTTTTGATATTTAGGTTTTTTTTAGTTCTTTATATATCTTAAAGATCATCCCTTGGTCAGAGGCAGGATTGCTGAAGATCTTTTCCCATTCTGTAAGCTGTTACTTTCTCTTATTAAGCATGTATTTTGCCTCACAGAAGCTTCTTATTTTTAGGAGTTCCCATTTATTAATTATTGTTTTAGTGTTTGTGCTACTGGTGTTATATTTAAGAAGTGGTGTCCTCTATCAATGTGTTCCAGGGTTTTTTCCATTTTGTTTTTTATCATATTGAATTTTACTGGTTTTATATTAAGGCCTTTGAGCTACTTCGAATTGAATTTTGTGCAGAGTAATAGAGACTGATCTATTTCCAGTTTTCTACATGCCACCATCCAGTCATGCCAGCACTACTTGTTGAAGATGCTTTATTTTTGTTCATTGAATATTTTTTGGCTATTTATGAAAATAGAGTGTTTATAAGTATGTGAATTAATATCAAGAACTTCAATTTGATTATATTCATCAACATATCTGTTTTTATGCCAATACCAAGTTGTTTTTATTACTGTATCTTTACAGTACAATTTGAAGTCAGAAATTGTGATGCCTCCATATGTTCTTTTATTAAATAAGATTGCTCTGATAATCCCAAGTTTTTTGCCTTTACATTAGAAGTTGAATATTGTTTTCCCATGTCCGGGAAGAATTGTGTTGGATTCTTGATGGAAATTGCATTGAATCTATAATTTGATTTTGGTAATATTGCCATAAAATAAACTTTTAATAATGTCTTTAAAATATGTCATAAATAAGATGAAAGGTGACTTATTGAAATATTTAAATGATTAAGGATATACAAGGATAGAAAGTGTGACTTCTTTGTTTATAATAATAATAATAAGAAGAAGAATAAAGAAAATATCCTTAAATGTTAGTGAGCCCATAATTTAATTATCTTGAAGTGAAAATTCACATTCAAATATTTTGACTGTGTGTGCTAACAATTTCTTTTTTATTTTATGTCTTTTTATGCTTTCATACCCATATTACACAGTTTTTGTTACCTAATATTGAATAAAATCAAAAAAATAAAAGTTTGAGAGGTCCATTGGTTCTTTCACACTTGCATAGTTCCTTCTTTGCCTTTAGCTATTATAGCAATTTAAATGTAATGTTATTTATTAGTACAAACATTTCAGTAGATGTTTTGTTCAGAACATTCTGCTTTCTTATTATTTGTCATCTTTGACTTTTACCATTTTTTGCAAACTTTAAAATTAATTTTAATAATATTTTTAATTTATTTTATACACCAACCACAGTTACTTCTCCCTCCTCTACTTCTACTTATTTCCACCTCAACCCTGATTTCTATGTAGCCTTTCTCAGTCTACTAATCTGTTTCTATTCAGAATAGAGCAGATCAAGAATTGCCTTGAACAAAGCATTAGACATCAAGTTGAAACAGGAACAAACTCCCCCACTTGCTTCAAGGCTGATCAAGGTAATCCAGCACAGGGAACCAGTTCCCAAAAGGCAACTAAGCAATAGGGATAGGTTCTGAACTCTCTGGTCAGAGTCTTAAAACAGAAAAAGCTAAACAACTGTTTCACACATGCAGAGTGCCTAGGTCAGCCCCATGTAGGGTCCCTAAAAGTTGGTCCATTGAACATGAGTTCCACTGAGCTCAGGCCAGTTGTCTTCTTGGTTCCCCCTTCTTTACCCACCTGGTACTTCTCACTTAATTCTTCAGAACTCTTGGAGATTAGCTTAAAGCTTGGCTATGGATCTCTACATCTTCTTCTACCAGTACTGGATAGATTATCTGAAGACAATTTGGGTAGTCACTAGTCTGATTACAGTACATGGCCAATTCAGGCACATCCTCCACTCTTACTAGCAGTCTTAGTTCTTGTGGATTTTTAAAGAATTCTCTAGTGCCAGGTTTCTCCTTAATCCCAAAATGCCCCAATCAAGACATGTCTTTCCATACTCTTCTTCTTGGTTCCAGCTCCAAGCCTTCAATCTGCCTTATAGTGTAGAGTAAAATTTCTAAATCAATGATTCAAGGGTATATCTTTTATTACTTAGCAATTATTTTATTTTATTTTCAATGTTTGTTATTGAGAATCCTGATTTAAACAACTTCATAAAGTTCAAATATTGTAGCCACAAAATATTGTATAAAAGCTTTTCTTTTTATTATTTTAATTTTTTTTACTGAGAATATATTTTTCTTTTGACATTTTTATCTAAATGATTGTTTTACATATTATGACAGTTTACTTTATCTTCCCTCCTCCCATTCACCATCCAGTTTCTTCCCCACCTCATTGCCACAAATGCTTTAAAGAGGATAGATCCTCCATGGGGTGTTAACAAAGTTTTTTTTTTTAACTCAGGGTATATTTTTTATAGCACATAAAATATAGTACTACAAAGGATAAAAGAGTTTTTTCACTAAGAGCTATTACAAATGTAAAAACTGTAAAGAGCATTTTGAGTCTAACACAAACTTTTATAATTACCAACCTCACCAGACCAAAAAGAATCTTTATTCCAGTTGTCAACAAGCCAGAGCTT
>PVIH01013093.1:0-60144 GCA_004025045.1 Sigmodon hispidus
ACACTCCAAAGGTATTAGCTCAACTATGTTCATAGCAGCATTATTTGTAATAGCAAGAACCTGGAAACAACCTAGATGTCCCTCAACTGAAGAATGGATTAACAAACTGTGGTACATCTACACAATGGAATACTACTCAGCAGTAAGAAAAAATGATATCCTAAAATTCTCAGGCAAATGGATGGATTTGGAGAATATCATCCTGAGCGAGGTATCACAATCACTGAACAGCTTGGGATCAGAAACACCCTGGACTGACCCTTCGGACCCCACTCCAACTATAGGAACACCTGACTCACTCTTGAGGAAGGGTGGACAAAACTGGATTTGGCCATGAGTGGAGACTGATCCAAGCATTATTGGGTCAGTGGGACCATAGGACTGTCTGCTCCCTGCCCAGGGAGGGGATGGGGAGTTGCGGAGAAGAAAAATGACCTGATGTGGCGGGAGGGGGAAGGGACCTTGAATAAGGATATACAGGGATGGAAAAAAAATTCAGAGGGAAAGCTGAACACAAAGTAAATATATGTGTAGCAATCTTATTTGTATTTCCACCCTTGATAAGTCATGCTTATGATTTTTATCTTCTTTATAGTTATTGTTAACTTTTCAGCATTTTAAATTCATTTTACTGTTTTTTTTGATAAATACAAAATAAATAAAGAAGAAAAAAAGAAAAAAAGAAACCATTTAGTCACAAAAATAACCAAATTAAAAAAAAATTTGCTTGTGCTGGACTAGACTGATTGTTCTGCTCCATCTACAGAAACAATATGCTCAGGCATCTAACACAACTCATCCTGCTTCCATTCAAACCACCACCACCACCAAAAAAAAAAGGCTTGTAACTTCCTGCTGTGTGTGTGTGTGTGTGTGTGTGTGTGTGTGTGTATTAATTCTCATCTCCTCTGAGAGTGTCATTCCTCAGAAAAGCTGGGGCCCCTCACTGTTCTAGTAAAGCAGTCTACACTTGAGATTGAATCTGTCTGCTTCCCTGCCTCAATTTCCCTAGAGGCATGGCTATTGCACTCTCGAGTCCCCAGCTGATAGAATTATCTATGAAATCTGCACAAGATCAAGCCAGTGACAGTCCAAGAATGGAGGAGTTGTTGGTTTGACATAAATGACCTGCATAGGTTCATATATTTGCATGCTCATTCTTCTATTGATGATCTGTTTGTGGAGGATTAGTAGGTGTGACCTAGTTGGAGCAGAAGTTTCCTGATGGAAGGGGTAGGCTCTGAGGTTTCCCAAGCCCAAGCCAGGCCTGGTGCCTCTCTTTCTCTCTCGGTTGCTTGTGGATCAGGATGAACAGCTACTGTCTGCTCTCTTCCATAAAGATGATGATGACTAGCCTTCTAAAAGTCTAAGCAAGCACCCAATTAAATGCTTTCTTTTATAAAAGTTGCCTTGGTCATGGTTTCTCTTTATTATTTACTTTTATCTTTGTTGCTGTAAGCAAGATCTGGTCAGTGACAGTCCAAGATTGGAAGATTTAGTGATCTGGATAAGAATGGCCTTCATAGGTTCTTATATTTGCATTAGAGCAGATAATGGGATAGGCAATTTTTAGGTCCCACCCTTTACTAAGGACCTATTTATTATGCATGGATAGATGCTAAGGGAAGGAAAATTATTATTTATTATTATTATTATTATTATTATTATTATTGGATGTGGACAGTGGTTGGCTTTCTATGATTATGCGTATGGCCCACCTTCATGTAGGTTTGGGTAGTAGTAACTAGACTTAGTGGACTATCAAAAAAGATAAAAGAAAGAAAGGAGGGAAGGGAGAAAAAAAGGAATGTAGGAAGGAAAACAATGAGTGAAGGATGGATGGAAGGAAGGAAGGAAGAAAGAAAAGAAATACCTGAAATTGGAAGGAGGTGTATAGGGAGACATTAGGGGAATCTACTGGAGGAAAATGGGGTATATACAATCATATTCCACTCTATGCATGCATGAATTTCTCAAAGTTCAAGAAAAATTCTTCTGCTCAAGGAGAGTGAAAGCAATGTGTAAACATTTCTTTGCTCTTGACTATGCTGCTCCATAGGAACCTCTGAGTTACAACGTTAAATCTACTTCCTGCTCCGGTTATGTTCTGTGACACTCTGGTGATATTCTATAATATTCATTTTCTTTTAAACTTTCAGTGACAACTTTCTTCTCTGCTAAAATAGAGCCCTGGAAAAGTCCAATGCTTTAAATGTATATTGTTGCTCTTTGACAGGACCGTGATATGTCTTTGGCAAGAAAAGCCACCAGACGAAAGTTTCCATGTTCTCATTGCTTACCATCAGCTTTCCTGGTTTCTGTCCAACTGCCTCCCCTTTACTTTTGCACACTCTCCTGACCTCCCCTGAGAAGGCCAGTGCCTGGCTTTCTCCTGACAAATTTTTCCCATGCTTCCTCTCTAGAGCTTTGCCTCGTTTCCTGCACCAATTCTTCTTTCCGAACAATATTCCACAGTGTCTCTAAAAATCCCCACATTAGAAAGTCCCAATTCCTCGTCTTCCTCTTTTCTGTGTTTAGCCTAGCTCCAATTGCTGCCCTCATTCTGTCTGGATAGTGAGGACACATAACAGTCAGGAATGCAGGGTTTCTGGGAGGACAGCAGACAGGTGGGAGCCAAAAAGCATGAAGAATCAAATCCTTAAAGAAATAAGCTCCATGGATGAAAAGTGCCTAAGATGTTTTCTGGTAGCTCTTCTGAATTTTGTGATTTCATTCTTTCCACATTCTGAAGGCTCTGTGAAATCAATGCACAGTGATTTCACAAGGCAATGCTGGCAGCTTGTGTGTATTTTAAGCACCTGACTTGATTTTGTTCCCTAGAGTAAAAGGGCTTTGTTTTGCTTTGTTTTTTTAAATATGCAAACACTGGATTTCAACAGTCATTTTTTTTTCCTCCTTAAGTGCTACAACATTTGTTATACCACTTGGTTTAGGAATCAGGCAAGACTTTCCCTGATTTGATTTTGAAGCATAAATCAAATCATGTCTGTTTACCTTTTGATTTGTGGGCAGCACTGTGGACACAAAGGAGATAGAAGAAAAATACAGAGTCTCAGCCCTTTCTTCATGCTAGAAAAATAGTCACTTCCTGATTCTTTCTCCCTAGCTGAAAAGAAAGGCAACACTCCCTTCTCAGAAGTATTCTGAGGACAACACAGTGTCGTCCCATTATCCAGCCATCAGTCAGCTTTTACTGAATGCCGAGCTTGTGTGTATAATCAATCAATCTTCAGGGCTGGGTTTCAGCCCTGTACTTAGGAGATGTTGGTGTTGAGTTCAAGTAGGATCATCTGGATGTTGGGTTTGTTTATGCCCAGACACGTCCACTATCCTGCTCTTCCTTTGTTCCATGCACAGCCTTATTTCCAAATATCCACTCAAAGAGAAAGTCTCTCAATCTTAGGTTTTCAACAGTACACTAAAAATTGAATATTTTTGATTACTTCATTTTAAGGTATGTTTGAGAAAACATGAAGAAAAAGAAATATTTCACTTCAGGGACATTTATAAAATTACCTTGCCTTTTTATTTTTTAACTAATAAAAACAAAAGAATATAGATAGAGAGGTAGATAGATAGATAAACAGGTAGGTAGATAGATAGGTAATAGATAGATAGGTGATAGATCTATTTTACCATGAATAAAGAAAATACTAGTTATAATAAACTTCTTCTTAATGTATGACAGTTTTAACTGTTTAGTAACATTCTTCTGGGGCTTTTTCTTGGATACACAGTGCTTCCATTTTTAGCTGTAGCAGACACTTGCCAAATGGGAGATAATTGCCTTTTAGTGTATGTGGGTTTTTTTTTTTTTTTTTCCACTGAAAGAGTCCACTTAACACCAGATTTAATTTTGATGTACTTAACCCTTAACTGCTTAAGTGACTGATTGCTATTCTTATTTTTATTTTTTAAATTGATTCTTTGTATGTTTTCCATCATACATCCTGATCCCTTCGATCTCCGTGTTTCTTCATATCTGCCCTCTGCCCTTTCAACCTCCCCTCCAAAACAACCCAAAATTTAAAGGAAAAACAAACCAAAATAGACACAAAACCACTAAATACACACACACACACACACACACACACACACACACACACACGTCTCAGCATGGAAGCTGTAGTGTGTCAGATTGAGTCACACAGTATACACTTTTGTCTATCCACCTTTCTTGCAAGAGTTCATTGCAATGAGTCATTGGTCTGATTCAAGGCCTCTGGCTACTGCTACACCCTCCATACTGGGCCCTCACTGGGACTCCTCTTGGATATCCTGTTATTGCCTTGAGTCTTGGAATTCCTGCAGCTTTGGATTTGCAGGCCCCTTCACATGTGCCAGCAGCTCATAGAAGAGGTGGATGTTGAGGTGAGCTTATTCATAGCCTGGGTTCTAGATCTGAGTGGTAGCTTAGTTGGTCAGTCTTCCAGCTCTTCCTCATCCTCACCACCGGGTAAGTTTTCCTGCATTGCCCCAGCTAGCTTACCTACTGCAGCAGGCAGTAAGGAGTGGGGCCAGTTTTTCTGCTTTCATGACCTTGGAGCAGGTCTCCACATCCACACTACCAGGTCCAACTCTACTGTTTTGCCCAGGTGAGGTACAGGGCTCACTCTTCTTCTTGCTGCAGTTGATGAGATGCAAGGCCAGCTCTCCCACCCTTAGGATCTCAGAGGCAGCTCTCTCACCTACAAGGGTTGGGAGGCAGTGAGGAGCAGGAGATGAGGGAGGGCATCTCTCCCAACCTATTCTACCATGTCAGGTGAGGGGCATATGTCCCACACACATTCTCTGGGACAGACTACCTATGCCCTTGTCAACAGGGTCAGCTCTATTGTGCTACCCAGGCGAAGTACAGGACTACTCTCTTGAGTGCTTCGGCCAGTGAGGGACAGGGACAGTTCTCCCACTCTTGTGATCCCAGGACCAGCTTTGCTACCTGCAGTAGGTGTGTCAAGGAGCAAGGGGGCATCTCTCCCTCACCCACACTCCCCGCCAACAGGGTCAGTTCCACTCTGCAGTTCAGGTAAGGTACATGGGGCAGTTCTCCCTAGGGTTGCAGCCAGAGAGGGGTGGGATCAACTCTGTACAGCTCCATTTTCACTGTCTTCAGTGGTAACAGGAACCATGGAAATCAACACAGACCGAGGATGTGGCAGGGCCATGGACCTCGATATGGTTCTTGGCAGCCGCCTAGGCCTGGGTGGCAGTATAGGTCACTCAAATCCGTATGAACCCTGAAGAAGCATGGCCCTTGAACATTAACATGAGCCTAGGTGGCAGCCCAGGCCCTAGTTGTCTAAGTTGTTCTTGGCTGTAACATATGCCGTGAATATCAACATAGACCACAAATGAGGTTGAGCCAAAGACCCAGACATGGTCCTTTTCAGAAACCCAGGCCAGAATATCACCATGGCCCAGGTTGGCAGTATACAGCACTCAGATTGGGATGGATTCAGTGGCTTTGTGGCTCTGGAACACCTACATGACCTCACATGGTGGCCCAGATCCTGGGCACCTGCACAGTTTTCAATGTCAATGGGATCCTTGGATTATCAATGCAGATCCTGGCTGGGCTGGGCCTCAGACTTAGACATGGCTCTGGTCATAGATCAGCCTGTATGACAGAATAT
This sequence comes from Sigmodon hispidus, assembly GCA_004025045.1. Taxonomy (NCBI): domain Eukaryota; kingdom Metazoa; phylum Chordata; class Mammalia; order Rodentia; family Cricetidae; genus Sigmodon; species Sigmodon hispidus. Next base: position 5,655 of record PVIH01013093.1, read on the forward strand.
CACCATGGCCCCAGTTGGCAGTACATGTTATTCAGGTCTGTAAGGCTCTATCAGCAGTACAGCCCTTGGACAATAACCCTGCCAAATTTTGCAGTTCAGATTCTGGGCATCCATGTGGCCTTTGGTGGCAACATGAGCCGTGAACATCAACACAGAAGATCCAGGCTGCAGTAGGACCACAGATCCAGACACAGTCTCTGGCAACAGCCTACGCCTGGATGTCCTCAGGCTCTAGATGGTATCATGGGTCACTCTGATGAGCATGGCCCCAGTAGCAATGTAACACTCAAATGCCAGCATGTCCCCAGGTAATAGCCCCATCCCCAGGCATCCACTTAGCCTTTGATGGTAACAATAGCCACAGACATCAGTGCAGACCCTGGCTATGGTAGGGAACAAACCCAGATCATTGACCATAGTTTGGGTCCAGATGTCACCGTGGCTTTAGGTGGCAGCACATGCCACCCCAATATGTGTGGTTCTGATGGCCTCAGGACCCTCAAATACCAACATGGCCTCAGCTCTCCTACCCTCATGACCCCAGAGTCAGCATTCCTACCTGCCAGGGGGAGGTGCACAGTCTTCCGTGGCAAAAGGAGTCAATTGACATCAACAGACCCTGGATGCCGGAAGGTCATATAGCCCTTGGCAGAAGTCCAGGCCCAGATGTCACCATAGACCTATGTGGCAGCACAGGCCCCTTTAAACAGCATGATCTCTGTTGGGGTGCATCTCTTCTACTTCAACATGGTTATAGGTGATAACCCAGCCTCTGGTATGTCTGCAGGGCCCTTGGTGGTATGAGGAGCTGCTGGCATCCTTACAGACCCCCACAGCTGTATTAGGGCCATGAATCTAGACATGGTCATTGGCAGCAACCCATGGCCCCAGGTAGCAAGTAGGCTACCCACATCAGCCAGTTCCTCATTGCTCTTGGCTTTTCAGATTTGCCCCTCTCTCTAGCACATGAACTTTTCTGCCCCTTGCCCTCGTCCACTTCCCCATCATATACACACTCACCATACTGGTGCCTGATCATCCAGCACACAGCACTGCGCAGGCTCGTGGGTGTCTGCCTGCCATGGGCAAGAGTCCTGGGGTGGAGTTGGAGCTGACCTCCGTGTACCTGGGCCTCATGGTGCAGGAGGGTGGTACTTCGTTTCTCTGCTATCCTTCTTTTCATCTTAAATACATTTGTTTCCTCTTTCTTACATGAATTCTTTTCCCCCAAGCTCTAATGAAATTTATTATTTTAATATTTCCTTATGAATCTAAGTAGCTCCTGATTTTAAAACATTGACTGAATGATCATAAAGGAGAATAGTGATGTGGCAATGGGAAGATAGGAAAGGGTTAAACAGAGGTGTTGAAGATATGATAGGAAATGAAGTGTAGTGGATTTGATCTTAGAACCCTACCAATCCCACTGCACATGTGGAATCTCAGCCTTGGGGGAGAGAACTCAGTTCTCTGGCAGAAGGAAACTGTGAGGTTTTGCATTCTATGAGCACAGCAAAGTGACTTTGTATGTATAACTCAAAACTTTAAGGAGGTCCTTGAGAAAAACTAATTAGATGTGAATAAGTTATGCTTCAGCTTTATCAGACCAAAGAGGTCAGGCAAGCACAAAACAATAAGAGACCTTGTAGTTTCTGAAAAGTCAGAAATCAATAAAACCATTTACAAATTTAACAAACATATGTTTTATTGTTTGCTTCTTGCTATCAATAAAGAGATCCTGGGGGCAATGCCAGGAATGTAGTTCAATTCCACAGTGCAGGCTTAGCATGGGAAGAACCTGGGGCCAAGTCCCAGGGTTATTACAAAAAAACCCACATAGATTCTATTAACACTGGGATCCTCCAAGACATGTAAGAACAAAAGGGAATTATCAGTATTAAATATGGAAACTGTATTTGAAAATATAATTTTAAAATTAATTTTTCATACAGTTAATATTTATGTGAATAATGTAGCACAAATGCACAAAGAAACTGAGTTTTAAATATCATATACTCTTATTTGAAGACAACTGTGGAGAGAAAGAGGAAAAGAGACTGAGAATTGGAAAATATGGTTTAATTTTTTGTTTTGACATTTCTTTTGGGGGAGACATATATGCTTAGTTAAATGGCTTCCTATGTAAATAATTTGACAGATAAAGTTTAGACATGTAGCTACTTTTCTTTTTAAGAGAAACTCAGCTATGGATGCAGCCCTGTACTGCTCAGCATGGCTGCACTAATGGCACAAGAATTTGAGGAAAAGCATTTTAGTTTGAAATACTACAATAATGGGAGTGAAGACCTTTGTTATTGCGATTCTTACATGTGTTGCAGGGAGAGCTGTGGTTTGGAATGAAACACCTGGAACAGACAAGTGGCAAATATGATCCTCATATAAGCAGAGACAATCTTCCAGGGTACTCGACCATTCTGAGGCAGGACAGCAGTTATTTCAACAAAGGCTGCAACTCTATCAACAGCACTGAGCGGGTGCCCAATCACATGTTCCAGGATAACAGCCAAAGTAAAAATCAGGAAGAGGTGTTTTCCTTTCATAACACATGGTGGGATCATTGAAAAGCACAGGCTACTGAGCTCTGCACAAATGTATGTAAAATGGTGACTTGTGTGGATTTCAAAGTGTCATTTAAGTCTACAAACCTCGTTGTCTTAATAGATGTTGGATTGCTTAGGAATGGAGACCAGGAGACTGTCAGTCTAGGGAGTGCCTCTTTATAGTCAGGTACCAATTTTAGAAGCCATTAATATATCCTGGACCTACAGTGTAAGCCACTGTTATGGATTGAAACATATAGATATGCATACATATGCATAGATATGTATCTATGTATGTGTGTGCAAATGTAAATTAATAATCTACAATACAAATTATAAAATTAAAGGGGAATGAAATTAAAGAAGACACAAAAAAAGATATCCTGTGTTGGCAGACTGTAAGAATTGACATTGTTAAAATTTATATATTATCCCAAATAATCTAGAAATTCAATATATGGCCCATGAAGAAATGACTTACATTCTTCACTGAAATACAGAAGAAAATCCCCAGATTTCTATGAAGCCACAAGAGTCCATATAGCTAAAACAATCATCAGCTAAAGGGAGCAAAGTGGAGGCATTATCATATTTGATGTGACTCAGTGACAGAATGCCCACTGTGTGAGAGGCTCGGGGCTGATCTCAGCATCCTGAGAAAATAAAAATATACTGTAAAGCTATAGTAGCCTCAAAATTTCAACACTGGCGTAAAATCTGACAGTCAAATAAATGGAACAGAGGAGTGTTCTTGGAAGTGAACCTACATATCCATATACAAGCTATTTGCAACAAAGCCCATGTTGGGAAAGACAGTTTCTTCAGTAAACATCACATGAAACTATTGCAAAATGAGCCAAAAACCTGTTAAAAACCACAAACATTAAGAATAGTAGAAAAACGTGTTTGAAATACTTCAAATACTGATATGGAGTAAGTTATTTGGATAAGAACTCAAAATCACAGGTAAAAAGGGATAAAAGATGTTATTGTGACAATATATGTAACAATGGAATGCTATACTTAGCAAAAACCCAGAGACTGAAAGGACCATCTGCAGGAAGGGAGACAATATTAAAAAAAAAAATGCTTGTTTGATAAAGAATTAAAATCCTGAATTCATAAACAAGTCAAGAAAATGGATAGAAATCTAATTAAGACGTGGTATAGTATGTAAGCCCCTTTATTTCTTCAATATATAAATGAATAACAGCAAATATAATACTCAATAACTTCTACCACAATGCAAATCAAAACAAAAATGAGATATTATCTCATCCAGTTAGAATCATTATTTTTTAAAAAATCATTGAGTTTGGTGATCATGTAACATGGAGGTACTCTTATATATTGGTAGTGGAAATGTGAATCATTAATGCTATTGTGAAAAACCAGCATTGTACTATCTCAAAAAAGGGTAAATAAAACAATTGCACAATCCATTTATCTCACTGCTAGGCATGTACCCAAAGCAAGGGAGGTGAGCTGTTGAAGAGCTCCCTGTATGATTGTGTTTAATCAGGGTTCCTAACAACAGCTCGTGACATGGATTCACAGCTATTCACAAACAAAAAAAAATGGATAAGGAGATCAAGAGCATGGTGAATCCACACTAGAAATGGACGGAGTCCATCACAGCAAAGAATAAGGCAGAAGTCATGAAGTGAAGTGAAATAACCTGGCCACAGAAAGATAAACATTTCACATTCTCTCACATACTGCAGAAGAGTAAAAAGACAATTGTTACCATAGAAGCTGTGAGCAGAACAGTGGTCAAACTGTTCTGGAGGAGGGAGAAGGGAGGAGGGAGGTCCAGCAAAGAGCATCAAAGAAGAGTGGAACAGGAGGCCTTGGGCACAAGTGCTCTGTGGCACAGTGCATCACTGAAGTTACATGAATTGTAAACTCTACCGAGGGGAAAACGGGAAGTTTCCAGTAAAATAAATGATGCCCACAGAGACAGAGATGACAGTTTTCCTCACTTTAAAGCTCCAGTTAAACATATTTGCAAACTGTCACATTGTACCAAGAAATGTACACAGTGTTTTTGTATCAGTTACTTTTATACAGAGACATTTTAGCAGGGAAAAAAATTCAGAAAACAATATCCAAGAATAAAAATAAGTAATAAATATAAGACTTATAGAAATATCAACATATGTCAACACAGAGAGGTAAAGAAGCAACCATACCAGGGTGTCTGCCCCTTAAACAGTCTTGAATGACACATTCTGATCTACCCTCCCAGAACTAAACCACAAACATGTTTTCCTCTTGAATCCTAGGGATTAGATTGGAACTGTGCTAACCCCCGGCTGTGCCCAGCTCTGCAGCAAGCATTGCCTCTGCTGCTTCCAGGTACAGAAGCCAAGATGGAGCCCAGGTGTTCACATCCTCACTCTCCTACTGCCCTTGTTGTGAGGATAATTTCCTCTCATTTTCCTAACCAGTGTTTATGTCCCAGTGTTTAAATATATGACATGGATTTAAATCCAGATGGGAATTTGGGGTAGGTGAGGCTCTCAATGTATAATATTTTGCATTGCAGTTTCTTAAAAATAGATTTCACATATAAAATGAAAAAATTAATGACCTAATTCTACCTCTGGAGAACTCAGACATGATAAGGATGTGAGCTTGAAGCTTCACAACACAACAATTTAATCCAAACACAAGGATGAGTGATTTAAAGGAGAAGGCAGAGTTCATATTCCTGGTTCTCCAACATTTGACCAAATACCCCCCACCCCCAGTTCTCTATTCACTTTAATCCAACAGATCTTTTGTTGCTTCTTGTTTTAACTAACTTGTCAATTTTTTGGTAGATCTTCCAAGGTACAGTGCCTTTTCTTCCTCCTTGTAACATATCCTTAACCTCCAAAGTTGAAAGCAGTGCACTTGCATTGTCAGCAAGACCCAGACACCAGTTCCAAGACATTTTTAAGCCTACGAATAATGTCTTTGTTTGCTGCAAAATATGCCTACATATGAATTCATCTGAATTAACAGTTTACTCCTCTGAGCAAACACTTCTAATAAGACAATGGATTGCTTATGTGTACAAATAGCTTTTTGTCTAACAGTTTGCTTTCTAAGGCTTCCTCCAACATACTTGTGTGGACTCCAATACAAAGCAACCAGGTTACATTATTTTCAAAATTCAACAGTTGAAAGACACAATTTATCCCACTGATTATTAGACTCTAAACTTTACACATATATTTGACTGATTTTCCTTTTCAGAGAGCACCAAGACTGACAAAGTACTATTTACATGATAAAGTTTATGAAGTCACTTTTCTATTTAAAGAGATTATGGGATTTGTTTATCCTTTATTCTATGCACAACACAATTCTAAAATATCAGATTCTGTCATAAGCAAGAAATGATGGGTAAGAGTTATAATCCACTGGTAAGTAATATTCCTGCCAGCTCATGTGAAGCTCTAGGTTTGATCCCCAGCATCAAACAACAGACAACAAATAAATAAATAAGCAAGCAAGCAAACTGAGTTAACCAATGTAAGTTCCCTCTGAACAATAATTTACAATTATAGAGAATATTTTTGCTTACATAATTGAATATCCAAAAGCAGATATGGAATCAAGACATAATAAAATGTTCTTTTTTAAGGGTTTGCTTTATTTTTAATTTTGTGTGTGTGTGTGTGTGTGTGTGTGTGTGTGTGTGTGTATGTGTGTGTGTTGGTCTGTGCATGTGTGAGCACAGGATCCTGGATTTTCTTGGAGCCAGAGTTACAGGTAGTTGTGAGTCATCCAGTGGGACTGCTGGGAACTGAAATCGGATCTCCTGTAAGCACCGTATTCTCTCAACCACTGAGCCATCTCTCCAGACTCAAAATATTTTTGAAATTAGTGTTTAAAACAATACTTTGCTTCTGATAGTTTCACATATGTACATCATTTATCATATCTATCCCATCCCTTCCTCTTTTCCCCTCCATTCTCCTGAGGACCTTCTTCTACCTTTGTGTCATATTGTTCTGAAACCCACATGCTGTATGGTATTATTCTTTTCTAAGTCAGCCTACTTCATCCAGTGAACTCCAGGAACATTCACCATGTACACCACATTACCTTTATCCGTTCTCCTGTTGATGGGCATGCAGGCTGATTCCATGTCTTGACTGTCAAGCAGTGTGGGTCAGTAAACACAGGTGTGCAGAGATCTCTCTAGTACACTGCAATGAGTTCCTCTTTGAGATGCTTTCTCAAATTGGGATGAATTCATCCCAGGCAAGTTTCTTGTAGTGGCCAGTGCTGTTTATACCCTTCTTGTGTCTGGGTTCTCCAAAGTGGATTCTCAGAAAAAAGATTCAGCTCTAAGTAAGATTCACAGGAATGTCAGTGGGTCAGTAGAGAGGCATGGAGGGGGAGATTGAGAAACAATAAGGGGTCATGATAATCTCCTGCCTTAGCTTCCTGGTGCTGTGATGAAAACCATCACCAAGGCAACACAGAAAGAAGGGTTCATGTGGGTTTACAATTCCCTAGTGACAAGTCCATGACAGTGGAGGAGCATTGCTGCAAAGGGCAGGGCAGGGTCGGACCAAGACCTTGAGAGTTTACATCTTCAGACACAAGCATGACGTAGTGTCTTAGTTAGGGTGTCTATTGCTGTGAAGAGACACCATGAACACTGCAGCTCATATAAAGAAAACATTTAATTGACGGTGGCTCATTTACAGTTCAGTCTATTATGATCCTGACTGGGAGCATGGCATCATGCAAGGCAGCCAAGGTGCTGGAGCCCAGAGTGCTACATCTTGCAGGCAAGCAGGAGGTTGACTAAATGTCACACTGAGAGAATCATGAGAAAAAAAGACCTCAAAACCTGCCCTCACAGTGACACACTTTCTCCAACAAGTCCACACCTCCAAATAGTGACACTTCCTTTGGGAGCTATTTATTTTTTCAAACTAGCACTTGTTGAAAGACTAAACTGGAAGCAGGGAGAATGTGGAACTAAGTCTTCTGTCCAGCATAGTGAACAACCAACACAGCATAGAGAAGCACACAGAAGGGCTGGAGAGAAGGCACAATGCTTAAGGACTTAATGCTTTTGCAGAGGACCCAAGTTTGATTCCAGCACACATGACAGAAGGCTCACAAGCTTTGAACTCCAGATTCTGGGAATGTGACACTTTACCACACCTCTACAGGCACTTGTACTCATATTCACACACACACACACACACACACACACACACACACACAAATACTTGTAATTAAAACAAAACCAAATAAGAAGACATAGAAATGAATAGCAATATATTAAAAACATGTCCAGTGTCATTAACCATTACAGAAATGTAAAACAGAAGGCCAGCAAAATGCCAACTTATCCTATGATGATGGCTAATCACAATATATAAAAAACAAGAGGTGCTGGCAAAGATGTACAGAAGAGAGAAACCATAATACAGTATTGGTGAAAACATAAATTATTTCCAGAAAAACTAAAAATATATCCATCCTCTAGTATATTTCTTACAAACAATGTGGGGCTATTCAGCTCCCCCAAATGCAAGAATTCTGTCAATGACAGCAATAGGAAAGACTGGAAAAAAACAGAAGATAACTCTGTTACTTGAAATAAAGGATTCCTGGAGAGGCAGACCACATCTGAGGTAACTTGTGTGTGGAAGCCACAGTGTAAAATGTTCAAATATTGAGAGTAGATTATTAGAAATTTGGCACCAAGGATAAGAAAAAAAGAAAAGGGGAAATGGCAGTGAGGTAGATTATAGGGCATGCTATTGTTTAATAAAAGGAATAAGTTCTGGATTTCTTAAAAAAAAAAAAAAAAAAAAAAAAACACTGTTCTAGTGTATTTCTAACCTGGATTTTCAGGCCTAGATCAGAGGTTTAACCAGTAGTCTGGACGTCTGTCAGTCCGGCAGTCACACAGAAACACACAGATGCTTACATTAATTTTATGTTGATTGACCTAGAGCCCAGGCATATAACATGCTAACTCCTTCATCTTAACTCAACCCATGATTCTTGTTTAGCCATGTGGCTCTGTACCTTTACTCAGCAGCATTTCAGCTTCTTTCCTCTGCATCTCTTGGCACTGCTCTGCTCGGACATGTTCCCAGAGCAGAGCCTCACTTAGTCTGGTAGCCTTACACACACACACACACACACACACACACACACACACACACATGCACGTACTCCTGTCAGCCTCTGGCCAGTCAGATTTTTATTAAACTAGTAGGGCGGACAGATATTTACAACATACCACAATCTCACTACAAAGTAGAGTATATAAAATAAAAATATAACATATAGACATATAAAGATGTGATAATATGAATATAATTAACAAGAATTATGTATGTACACCATATACATATATAAAAATGTAGTACTATGAGTGTAAATAACAATGCATTATGCATATTTTATTGCATGTATTATCTATCTAATACATGCAATATAGGAATTGGAATATATTTTCCATAAATGACAAATAGTTAAGGTGATAGATATGTTGCTTTTTCTTCAGTTAATTGCTACACAATGTATGGGTGACTTAAAATACCACATTATACTTTATAAATAGAAACAAATATATGAGTAAACTTTATAAATTGATAAAAACAAAGTTTGAATATTGAAATAGAACATGTGTGCATGTAAGCACATACATGCATGTGCTTATGTGCTTGTACATGCACACACACACACACACACACACACACACACACACACACTGCCAGATTTGGCTAACTTCTGTGATTTTCACCTTCTGTTGTCTCCTGATGATGACTTTTCTTCACCTGCAAGTCTTTTCTCGGGCTCCTCAATTGTGAAACCTAGAGTGACAGAGAACAACAAGCTGACACTACCTCTCCACCTTCCCAGATTGCAAAGCCCCTCCCCATTTCTTCCTGTGTCTCTCTATCCTAATCTGAGAAAACTAAAAACTCTATGATTTATTCTGGACAGCTGAATGTGGACTCACACTCTGACTCAGGCTTTATTGGCAGACTTGGGGTGCCAGTGCGATCAAATCTCCCACAAGACCAGCACTTTTTTCGTTTTGTAATACTTACATGTTTACTCTAAGCCTTAGTTTCTTTATATTAATATTGTCTTTCATCATTATATCTAACATCAGATATAATAATCTGCAGAGTCATCTATGACAAGGGACATAGTAAGCCCTCCATATTGTTAAAGAATTATCACATGTAATAATAACAGAATACTATAAAATGAATGTTGATATGCCTTTTACTGATTCAGGAAATGGATTCAGAGAGACTGGGGCATTAGTCTAAGATAGACAGCTCAGGAAAGACTGGAGTTCAGAGCCACATACTCAGTTTTCCGGAAGCTGTCACTTCAGAGTGTGTTACTGAAACTCTCTGCTTTCCTTCAAATCATCTAATTAAATTTTACAATGCTCTTTAATATTAATAGGTATTGTAAATTTGATTTCTTTTCAATATTGAGAATGACTTTGCTTTATCCAGCAATCTAGGGGTAGACAAACAACTAAATAATCCTATTGAGGAGGTTCTCAGACACTTTGTTTCTATATTACATCTGAACAACAGAAGATAAATATTTCATTTTACATTAAAATTATGTTGGAATTATTGTCAAATGTCCACAATATTTTTTTGTGTTTGAAGAAAAAGAAATATGGGTTCTGTCTGATAGAAATTTATTACTTGGACACTAACATACCTCACTGTAGTGCTATAGAATATGTGTATCTTTAAGAACTTAAAAAATTCATCTATGCTATTTCAGATACATAGGGTTGAATTTGCGCTTAGGGCTGGGGTTTTTCAGAGCATAAAACAACAGATAAAAGCCGAAGCAGTAGTAATGGTAAAGAGAAAAGTGGCCTTAGTTTCTAAAATTCTGTTGTCTGATGCACTGATGTCTGAGATATGGGAGGATCTGCCAAAAGTACCTAAGACAAGGATTTACAACTTACAAGGCCATCAAAGGACCTGAGTATCTCTGATGGAAAATTTCAAAATTTGAAACACTGCAAAGTCTGACATTATTGGAGTGTTTAGATAATGTAGCAAGTGTGAAAACCCATGTCTGCCACCTGTAAAAAAGATTACAATAAAAATATTAATACACTAAAGTATTCTATGAACAAATTTTTATACAAGCATACAAGGTATAAAAGACACACATGAGTGAATTCTGTGTCTGCATTTGAGTACTCTCATGGCATATTGGTTACATGCAAACACCTGAATTCCAAAATCTGTAATACTTCTGATTCCACACATTTCAGGAATGGGCTCTCAATTTGAATCACATAGTCAAGTCCATTTACAAAGAAAAAATACATTATCACTTTCAAACTTATTAATAATAATTAACCATAAACTAAATCCTCACATTTTTTTCTGATGGTGAATGTTACCTGAGAAAAAGGCTTTTGCATTTTGGACTAAAAGCTCATTTTGGAGGTTTACAGGAGTCACTCATGGAAATCTATATATCATGCTGGTAGGTGGCTAAGCCACACTCTGGGTTTTCCTTTTATCTGACAATAGTTGGTCACAGCAAAGGTTTGAGGTTGTATAGAAGTGCTAAGATGTGACCAGCAGGTAAAAGCCACGGGCTGTCTACCAAACTTGTAAATTCTCTGGTATAGTGAAAAGAGGCTGCTGATTCAAGGAGCATGTGGGGGGAGGGGATAATAAAAATGATGAGGCCAGGCTTGACGCTGCATGTTATACAGTGGGTGAGTGGAGGGCCAGCTGTCATCATTAGGAGAGGCTTTGTAGTCCCTGATCCCCAGAACTCAGGAGGCAGAAGCAGGCAGAACTCAGTGAGTTCCAGGACAGCCAAGGCTACACAGAAAAATTCTGTCTCAAAAAACAGAGGTGTGTGTGTATGTGCACACACGTGCTAGGGATGCATTTTTAGCATGGTGGCTTACAACTGTTTGTAACTCCAGTTTCAGGGTGTCTGAAAAGCTCTTCTGTTCTTTAAAGGCACTAGGTAAGCATGTAGTCCACATACAGAGAGTGAGAGACCTTGGAACATTCAGCTTTAAACAGGATGTCTCTATCAAATCCCTTCCCCGCCAGGCTCAGAGGACCTTGTGGAAGAGGAGGCAGGAACAGTCTAAGGGCCAGAGGGTATGGAAGACTGTGGTGGGACTGTTCTCTGTATCATTCTGTAAATAAAGGAGCTGTTCAGGCCTGTGTGGAGCACTATAGAAGTGGGTGGAGGAATCAGAGGAGAGACAGGTAGAAGGAGGGTGGAGTCAGTAATTCTCCATCCAGCCTCCAAAGAAGAAACATGTAGGACTCAGGTGAGGTGGAGGCCATTGGGCCACGTGGCAGGTAGATTAGTGGAAATGGGTTAAATTAAAATGAAAGAGCTAGCTAGTAATGTGCCTGAGACATAGGCCAAACAATATGAAATTAATGTAAGCGTCTGAGTCATTTTGGAGAGGTAAAAGCTGCCGCAGGCAGGTCAGACCTCTGGCCCAAACAAGGTTGGAAATCTATTTACAGCAGAACACAGGAAACAAAAAGGGTCCACAAGATCAACAGGATCAAATCTCATAAACTCACAGAGGCCGAGGCAGCATGCACAGGGACTGCACAGGTCTGTGGTAGGTTCTGTGTATATATTATGTCTCTGGTGTGGTGTTTTTATGAGATTCATGAGTGTGCAAACAACAAGGTGTTATAGTAGGTTTTTTTTGACTTGTGTTGGGTTTGGAGGTTTGTGTCTGGCGCATGTGTGGCGCAGGCGGTTTGGAACTTGGTTTGTGTGTCTGTGGCTTTTGTTTTTTAAAAGAAATGAAATTATATGTTTATATATTTTAATATTGTTTGGCTTATATTTTATGTATATTAGTTATATTTTATGTATATTATTAGCTAGTTTTTTATTTAAAATTAATTTATTTTTATGAATTTATTTATCACGTGGCTTGTAGCCCGTGGCTCATCTGAATTTTTATGTTTTTTGGGGGGGGGATGGATGGCAATTAGTAAACTCTACCCCTTCTTCCTACCTGGCTGCCTCTGATTTTCTACCCACTTTTATGGTGCTCCACACAGGCCAAAACAGTTTTTTATTTACAGTACACAAAGAACATTCTTACCACAACAGGGCTCTGTTCTTGTGCCTTCTCTTGGGCTCTTTCCCTTCTGCTTGTTTTATCTAAGTCTGATGTATTAGTTTTTGTTTTATCTTATTCTATTTTACTATATCTTAGTATATTTTATTAGTATATCTTAGAAGCCTGCTTGTTTTCTAATCAGATTCACTTCCAGAAAGAAAGTGAATTCATCTGGGAAGAGGAACTGAGAGTGTAAAGAGGGAAAACCATAATTAGGTTATTTTATGTGGGAAGAAATTTATTTTAAATAAAATGGAGGAGGATGGGTCATGATAAGCATAATCAGAATGACCAGTTTTCAGTGGCTTGTGACTAAAAAATGTTAGAGATCATTCCACAAAGTTAATCAGATTTCAAAGAACCATTTTGGAAGATAATTGATCAGAACATTCTCCAAACTGCAATTTGAAAGATGCTTTCTCTTGGCACTTTCAATGTGAAGAGCATCCCAGGAAGTAGCTAAAGAATGCTTGTTCATGATTGCATGAAGAATAAGACTGAGCATAGTAAGATAGGCCTGCAGGGCCAAGGAAAGTGGCTCACACCAGTTGCCAAGGCATACAGATAACATACTTCCTTATGAGCCAACCTGGAGTTTGCCTGAGGGCCTCGCAACAGCCTTCCTGCCGCCTCCCGCAAGGGAACTGTTAGGACCCAGCAACAACTAAGAATTAGAATTAGCTTCATTCTTGTAAAGGAAATGGTTGAACAAATTGTCATATGCCAATGAAGGAATCTCTATTGTGAGGGTTAGACATTTGAAAAACACAAACCAGCTTTAAAATAAATTAATATGATGAGCAACCTCTTTTTACAACATATATTGACTTAAATAAATTTATACCCAGAATTCAGGTTTTTTTGTTGTTTTGTTTTTTGTTTTAAAGAAAAAGGTACCAGAAAGAGTTGAGTTGATGAATAAAAATGCCTGTAGCAGCAAACCTGGGATCTAAATCTGAGTTCAAATTCCTAGTACCCAAGTAAAAAGACACGTGAGTGAGTTGCATGTGTTTGAGAGTCAGCCATTGTGAAGAATGGCACCCAATGGCCTGCTGCCCACTAAGCAAACCTCATGTCCAGGAGACTATATTATTCCTATGTCAAGGAATAGAGCAGAGTGATAAGTGTAGACAAGGATACCCTCCACTGCCCCTTACACACACACACACAGACATACAGACACACACACATCACACAAACACACACACCACTCATACATCACACACCACACACACACTTACACACACATATATAAAGCATAAATAAGCACTATATGTTAGCTGTCAGAAATCCAGATATCAACATAGCAGAAAAAAATTCAAAGTCAACTTTCAAAAAAATAAACAAACATTAAATGACTTGTGATATATTTTTCTAGATGGCTCATGTATTAAAAGTACAAATATTTTTCAATATCTACCAACTGTTTAGAGGATGAATACATAAGCTGACTAAATGGAAAATCCATATTTTATTTAATACATCTTAAGTCAAGTATAATTAAACTGCCTTCCCTTTTCCTTTCTCCCCATAACTCCTCCTATACTACTCATCTCCTTTTCAAACTCATGGCCTCTCTCTCTTTTATTATTATTGTTACATTGTGCTTGTATAAATACATGCATAAATACAACCTGCCAAGTTTCTTTTTATTGCTTGTGATTCTATATTTTAAAAGTAAAAATCACTAAAATGGAAAGTTCACTTTTTGGAAGCCAATGTTAGATTTCAAATATAAACAAAAAAAAAAAATAGTACATTTGAAGAGAGGCTACACAGAGGTCAAAAAAGCAAATATAACCTTCAAGAAACCTGAGTCAGCACTAGGCCCACAGACACAAGCATACATGAGTACTAACAGAGATGGTTGGATAAGGGGAATGAAGTTTGAAATTACAAGTTCTCTGGACATGCTTATATGCATTTCTTTTCTGAAATATAGTATTAAATTAAATATGAATTGTTACAATAAAGAATTCATAATGTGTTATACATGGTGAGCATAACAATAATGGTCTATGAGAGGAGGAAAGGAGAGTGGTATAAAAGCATCGTTCCTATTGAAGGTGCAGTGAAATCACAGCAAACTCAAAGAAGACCGGGATAAGGTGAGATATATATATAAAACCCTAGAAATGTCAAAATAGTCCTATTTTATCAGTGAAAAAAATGATCACAGAATAAGATTATCAAAATATTTGGTTAAGATAAAAGAAAAAATAACGAAGTTAAAAAGGAGGAAACTAATATGTAGTCAGAAGTTTCTGGCTTGTGCAGTGCAAGGTCCTGACCTGCAGTTCTGCAGCAACTTAACCCCAAATCATCACACAAAGACTTATATTAATTACAAGCTGTTTGACTTATGGCTCGGGCTCATTATTACTTGCGGGCTCTTTCAACTGAACCCATTTTCATTGACTTTTATATTACCACATGGCTCATGGTTTACCCCAGTTCCTTTACATTGTACTTACTTGGGCAGCAGTTCACACATCTCTAGTTGACTCCACCCTCCTTCCTCTTCTCTATGCTTGGAATTCCCTCCTGCTTCTAAGCTGCTTTGCCAGAGGCTAACACAGTTTCCTTATTATTCAGTGGTAATCCACAGCATACAAGAAAGACATCCCACATCACTAATACAAACTATAATTATAAAGCAAATTTTATCAGAAAGAATAATAAATATTAATGTATATATTTAAATATATTTATATTAGTTAAAATAAATATATTAATATTAGAATGGAAGTTATACCTCTTGGAATGATAACATTACCTCTAAGTGCCATAGAGTATATAATAAAATACCAATGTCAGACATAAGAAACCCTCTTTTAAGTCTAAGAGATTCTTAGGACAATATAGGCTTCTGCTATTGCCATGGATGCCTTCTAGAAGTGAAAGGTACAACCCTGTTGCTGAAGCCATCACAGACTTCAGATAAAGGATTTGAAGAAATTGAGTCAAAAGTGACCTAGAAGTTTCCTACCAAATGACTAACTCTCAATAACGTGGCTGATTAAATAAGACCAGAACTATGACAATACAAGCTAAATGCCATCATGGATGGAGGAAGTCTTATGAGGCCCCACCCCTAGATGAAAAGCCATATATAATTAATGGCTACTGAGAGAAGCAAAATCAGTCCTCCAGGGACAAGCACTCTGAGAGGTTATCTATCCCAGTAGCCCTAGACACATGTATGTATGAGCAACACTAATGGACTGAGTATGCTCTATTTATATCCATATATGTTTTTATATATGTGTATGTGTAACAGTAACAATTCAAGAAGAGGTCACGAGTTTACTATAAATGCTGCTTAAAAATTCTAAAGGCTTTAGTATTATAATTCATTTTAGTTTTAAACACATAATTATAATACATTTATATATATATTCATAATACATTTTAGTGTTAGATATATAATTTATTATGTATGATTTTAATATTACATATATATTTTAGTATAATAATGTTTATAAAAATGAGGCATTTTTCTCCATTTCTTTACTAACCAATGTTTTATAAATATTTTAAACAATAAAATATATTTAAAAGTAAAATAACTAAATGATTTAAAAAAATAGTTCAGGTAACCTTTAATCATTTGTTTTACAACTTGACATTCCTCTCATTAATGATAGGAACATCCAGTGTTCTAGTTTGCTTTCCAGTTGCTCCAATACCACTATTATGGACAGCAACTTAGATGGGGAAAGTTTGATTTGTTTTATGCTTTACACTCGGTCGTCCAAGGAAGTGAGGGCAGGAACTCCAGGCAGGAACCTGAAGGCAGGAACTGGAGCAGAGGCCATGGAAGAGTGCTTCTTTCTAGCTTGTTCCTTCGGTTTGATTAGCCTGCTTTCTTATATAGCCAGGTCCACCCTCCTAGCTGGGTATGGTGCACCCCAGTGGGCTGGGCTGGGGGCTGGGCCCTCAGTCCTCCCACACCAATCATTTGGTGCCAGAGTTTATGTCTATAGGTCAATCTGATGGAAGCAATTCATTTGAGGTGCTGTCTTAGCAGGTATGTGTGGTGATTTATTATACATTTAATCAAACCAGTCTGGAATATCAGAGAACAGATCCACCCACAGTCAAACCAGGAGGGTCAGAGAGTGGTAACTCAAGCCTTTAATCCCAGCACAGAAAAGACCCAGTGGTGACCTACGCATTTAATCCCCTAACCCCAGAGACAGAAATCTTTCTGTGTTTTTGTGAGTTCAAGGCTGACTACCAATTAGTAGTGGTTCATACCTTTAACCCTAACTCTGGAATATGATGCAGATTTGAACCTGGAAGTGAAACAACTGGGCGAAGAAGGTATTTAAGGCCGGCGTAGGAATTTTTCTATAGAAATGAAGAGGAGCGAGGCTGAGGAAGATGGAAGATAGCTTGGCTGGGTGAGATTTGACTGTGGTCTGTTTCCTCTCTCTGATATTGCAGCTTTTCCCCTGATATCCAACTCTGAGTTTTCATTTAATAACAACTAGAATTCGTGTTACACATTTGAGGTGTTGTCTACTCAGGTATATCTAAGGCTTATTCAGAGTTGAAGGACACCAATCAGCACTCCCCACTACATCTGACAGACTGGGGGATTTCACCATCATTATTTCAGAAACATTGCAGATACAGTTTATGGCACTTGAAAAGTGGACGTTCTCACCTGCGTGTTTGTGAGTTCCTGTCTCATTATCTGTCGTTCCTGGTTCAGTTGCTGACTCATAAATCTTCCATGGACAGTGCTGACTATTTCTAATGAAGCCTTCAGCTCAGAGTCAGAAGCATCTACTCTTCAACTAAACTGTTGAGGAAGATATAAATACTCTGCTCTCCTATGACTTAGTGAAATTAATGATCCAAAAATAAAAGTTAAACTCTCTATATTCTTTTCTGGAAATAAAAGCAGAATACTCAAGCCTGGGAGAAAACGTATTAAGAGCTGCAGTCACAAGCCAGCTGCCCCAGTGTTTGTCTGAGAAGCCAATAAATCCACATTGTTTCTAATGCATGAGGTTTATTAAAAACAGCACTTATGTTGGTAAAACTACCAGGTTGGTAAAACACAACAGGATCTGAAGTGTGGTTGGAAGGCAGACATGGAAGAATTGGGGCAATGGTATAAATATTTTCAACTACATAGGCTAATGGTAAGAGCACAAAATGGATAGGTAAACAACCCTGGCTTCCTTGCTGGACAGGAAGTGTTTGATTTTAGAAAGTGTGATAGACAAAGCAATGCAGATGCACTGGAACAATTAGGGTTTCTCTTGAGCCAAGAGATAAAAGATTTCTACCTTCTATTTCACAGGTGAATAGAACAATGAACTCACATAATTTAAAATGATTTGCCTTCAAGAGGTTCCTTCCTCTGAATTATATGCATATTAATCAGTTCAGCCACTGTTTCCTGAGTTCCTGCTTCTGCTGCTGCTCTAGGGAGGTGTGGGCCAGTGTCAGAACCAGGGAGGGAGAGGAGAGCTGAGAGTGTGTCAGGTGGGTTCACAGCACTGGAGGGGAGTCATGGAGAGCAGTCAAAGACGGGG
Organism: Sigmodon hispidus; assembly: GCA_004025045.1. NCBI lineage: Eukaryota > Metazoa > Chordata > Mammalia > Rodentia > Cricetidae > Sigmodon > Sigmodon hispidus. The sequence continues at coordinate 23,918 of PVIH01013093.1, forward strand.
TGTGTGAAGATACACACAGACGCAGCAGACAAGCTCATGGGCAATCCTGTTCAGTAAGCTGTAAGGGGTTCCACCACCCTCACTTAAGTTTGGAGTACAGAAATCCTATTTAGTTTTTTAATTTATACTCGTTAAATATATTTAATAGTTTTAATAGATGTTATACTAATTAACTTCGAATTTTTGTAACTTAAAGTTCTTAAAACATGATAGTTTAAAAATAAGTCTTATTAGTCCATGTGAATAAATTTTTTTAACTATTAAAATGAAACTTACTTTCAAATTAGCTACCAAAAAAGGACTAATACAATCTATAGAGATACAATATCAATCCAGAAAGTAGAGAGAATTTTAAAATAAAAGTCTAGCATGTATTATGGAGTTGAAGCAATGGTATAAATGTAATGTTGAATCCCTAAAGAGCATGACAGTCAAGCTGGACTGTCGGCCCGTGTCTGTGGTCCCAGAAGCAGGACAATGGAGGAGGATCAGAAGATCAAGCCTACCCTCATCTCTACACTAAGTTCAAAGCCAGCCTGCATTACTTGAGACACCTTATCCCCACTCCCACCCACAAAAGACAAAAAACAAAAAAAGACTAAAACAACAAGAAAAGTCCTTTGAAATTCAACAACTTTCTTAAGGTAAAAAACCTACTATTTAGGCTATTTCTAAAACAATTATGAACATCTATAAGTAAAATGATAGCAATTTTCTATATAAAGCAAAAGCTACAGAAAAACCAGGATACAAAGGATAGAAAGGAACAATTTTACATCAGCTTTCTGTATGAAAGAAATCAATTGGTCAAAAGGCAGGATCCAGTGTAACTGAATGACTTAGACAGTAACACTGTCTCAATGCTGTGCCTATGCACTGCCCATCTTGATAACCGGACACCGTCCTGTCCTATCTCAAGGGCACTTTAAAATCCTCTGTAGGTTTCAATGAGTGTATGAGCAGCTCTGATAAATGTAGAAGTGCTGATCACAACAAAATGAAATTGGGAGCTAACAGCAGTGTAAAACCAGAAACAGTTCTTCAAATGGAAAGTCAGAACTATAATAACTCTAAGGTACAGGTGAGATAGAAAGTAAAAATTAAAATCATAGATTTTTCTGAAGTTCAGTAATAAGAAAATGAGGAGCTAGAAAATTGATGAATACAGATTCATATGATTAGAGAAAAAACACAAATCAGCATAAATTGTTATACCTGGCCCATTATACACCACGGTGAAGGAGAGAGACAATAGTTATGGTTCCAAAGATTTTATTAAATCACATATAAGTCACTGACTGTAAGGGCTGCAGGACAAGGACATGTGAGCATTGCTTCTCCCAACAGCCCCTAGCAGGGGCAGAGGTGGGGGTTGTAAACACAAAAATCACAAACCAATGCTGCCAAAAGTTATAATTTTATAATTTTCATCAATCAGGATTTAGAGATTAGAGGCTTTCTTGAATATTCCACCATTGTCAACTGATACACAATGGAAGCCTTTCAATCCAGCCAATCAGATTTATTTGTTCCTTCTGTTGTTAGGAGCAGCCATACATAATGTTTCCAGAGAACTAAAGATGCATAACATATTCTTTGTATGATTTAGAGAGAAGGTTGACCAGACAATGGAAAATTCTTAGTTCCCTTAGGGCTCAGGAACCTGAACCTTATTTCACCCTTCAGATAAAATGGAGTCTGAAGTCAAAATAGCGGTGCTCAGGTCAAGGTGCCTTTGCCTGCTCCCTTTATTACCCCTTGACTTGTTACTAATGAGACGAATCTTTGTCTACGTGCTTGAAGAGGGGGTAATACTGTGCTGTTGGAATCATGAGCATGAGAATGCTTATGTAATCTTGAATAAAGCCTGCAATGGCATTGATGATGCTGGGGGCAAGCAGGAGAACAAAGATCAGGAGGGTTAGGGTACCTATCAGACTTGTAACAAGGGTTTTCAAACAGGGGAACCAGTTGAAAAGTGATTTGTACCAGTTGGAACTTTGATTTCTTTCCTTCTCCCTAGTGAGGAGATTTTCTTTTGCTTTTGTTAGGGACTCTAAATAACATCTGAATGATTGGCATAAAAGCAGCGTGTTTCTCCCAGGGCCACACATAAACCTCCCTCCCTAAAGAAAAGTAGGTCCAGCCCATGGTAGTATTACAGGACCATTTCTGCCAGTTTGTCAACTTGATTTTGTAGAAAAGAAATGGGAAAATGGTAGTGTGATGTCTCTTAACACCCACAAAGTTATGATCCCCAGCAATTAATGCTGCTGTCCCAAGGATGGTTGACTCTGAAATCTCTGCTCCTATCAGAATGGGAACAAGTTTAGGGGTGCTTTCTTTGTGTGTAGTAAGCTTGAAGTCCCCAGATGCATTCTTCCAGTGTAGGGCTTGAGATAAATGTGAACTAATACACAAAGTTTTGACTTACCTTTCTCAGTGAATGTCCTAGGAAGAGAAAGGGTATCAATGTAAAGGTACAGACAAACCAAGTTGATGTAGAGACCACCAAGAGGGTATTTGGGTTTAGGGAAGCTCATTCATAAACTGTGAGTTGTTATAGTTTGGTGTCACCCAAGACAGAGTTAAAGCCAATGGACAGAAAAAAAGACAGGGATCAGTCTTTCATCAGTCTTACCTGTAGTAGGCTGTGCTGGTCCCACTGAACTGTCTATCTTCTTCCAGCATCTGCATCAGGTCTCTTGTCAGGAACAGGCTTCAGGTGGGTGTGATATATCCAGAAATGGATGCTGTTGATTTGGACAGTAGTAGAAGTAGTCAGGATCACAATATAAGGACCTCTAACATTGACTCAGCATCTCCCGATGATGTTTCACCCAGAGCAGGTCTTCTGTTTGGTGATCATGTGGTCTCACACGTGGTAGATTGTGTAGGAAGGGGAGCATGGAAGCAGTCCATCATGAGTCATTTGTAACAGCTGCACTGAGTGGATTAAGGCAAAATTAGATACTTCAGTAATTAAATCAGACCTGAGTTTTAGGCAGATTTGAGCCTCTTCTCCCAAACATTATCTCATGGGGGTTTAGATGTTCCATGAGGTATTTCTCACGTGGAGGAGGGCAAAGGGAAGGAGTGCCAGCCAGTCCTCACCAACTAAATTATCTTAGTTAAGGTCTCCTTTGTTTCTCCCTAGCCTACTTGCTCGACTATCCCAGAATGATTGACATATAAGCAAGAGGTTTTCCCAAAGGAAATTGCCTCTGACTTAGCATTTTTAGCCTATTAAGCGGAAAGGAACAATATACTCTCTTTTGTAACTGCTTCCATCTGAAAGGGGGCATAGATTGTCAGGGTCCAAGAAGGTTGAAGGCTAGCCAAAGGCTTGGAGATGGGGTACTTATCAGAAAAATCTGATTAGCTGATTCAGATTAAGAGATGGGAAGCATTCACACCAGCTGTCAGCAAGTCCAGAGCTCAGAAGTTTGCAGTTCACAGGTGCTCCCTGGATGATGTCTGTTATATCTGCTGAAACAAACATAAAGTACAGAAGTAAAAATTTAGAAGCTTAAAAGAAAACCTTATGTTTGGAAGTTCTACTTCTCTGTTTTACCTGTGACAAATGGATCAAAGCCTTATGACCTTCTTGACTCACTGAAGCTTTTATAAATTTTTTAGTTCACCAAGGGAGATAAAAGCTCTAGATATATTTGCATTTCATTGTACTGAAATCCACACTGTATAAAAAAGTAGTCAACAGATGTCTATAAAACAGCTGGAACATATTTACATCTTGGAGATATAGCAAGAGCTATGGCCTTGGGTCAGCCTGATGAAATGCACCTCTAAGTCTACATTTAGAAGAAAAATCAAAGAAAATTTAATGTTTTGATCTATGACTAGTTAGTAGTCAATGTTCTATCAGTTTACCCAAACTCCTTTTATTAATATCAGAACACCAAACCTCTGAAATCTCAGTGTAACAATCTAGTAAAGTTTGTAATTCACACAGGGTATATAAGGTTAATGTCTAAGACCAATTGTTTTTTAAGTTTCATGTTTCTTTGGCTATTTAGGGAACATACACAGAAACATAACCAGGAAAATCTATGTGATGCCTCTCAAGGTAGCTAGACCAAGCCAATTCCATGGCTCTCTGTAATTTCTTTTCTCTTTCCTATTTTCTCTGAATTATACTTATTAGTAGTTGACATTTTATATATGAACCAATTTGCTTATTATATTCTCTCCCAATATCATTAGAAAGTGAGCTTTATGAGAAACAAGACTGTGCCAAAGAACAAATGCTTTTGAGCTTTATTTCCATCTAATAATTTAACAGAGACAGGAATAGTTGTTAGGTTCCCAATAAAAACTTTAATATGAAATCTGTGTATTTTTTAATAAAAAGCTTTGAGCAAGGCTTTTTCCTTTTAAAAATAATAGTCCTAGTAGCTTTAACTAACTAACAAAGTGATAATGAACTGACAAGCTGGTTGAGCCTTGAGGGAAGGCGCTGTTTGCCAGCTGTTGTCTAGATGACCAAGCCCACAGTTAGCTTAGCTGTCAATGTCAGAGATCTAAGGTTTAATTAAAATGATGGAGCCTAGCAGGTCAATGGTCCATACCTACATAGATATCCCAGGATCCTGTGGTCTCCATGGCATTGAGGGCAGAAGTATCAGGACAGCAGTTTGGGCTGCCAGGTCCAAAAGATGGGAAGATTTCCTGCGGAGGAGGATCATGGGAAGCCTAACCTCACCTTGTCTAGGCCAAGTAGGGCATCAGTTCTCCAGTGTCTGCTTATCCACAGTTTGGGCTGAACCTTGGCAGAAGAAGGCAAGGCACTAGAGCAGTCTCCCCTAATGAACAACTGGTTAGCATTACCAAAGTCCGAGTAGAGTGACCTTTGCTGTGTCCATTGTCTTCTTGGAGACCTTGGGAACCACTGCCAGGACCTGAGAATCTCTGTCTGTCATATACGTTTAAATATCTTAAATGCCATATTCATCAAATCTCTGACAGTTGAGGACTTGAGATCAACAGCCCTTTTTTTTTTTTTTTTTTTTTTTTTTTTTTTTTTTTTTTTTTTTTTTTTTTTTAGTTATTTTGTTTGGGCTATGTCTTGAAAACATATTGGAAGATAGATAAATTTCCCTTGCATTTGATTATTTTAGTACTTCGCATGATATTATAAATATTCTGAGCATCTATCTCAAGGCTTAATCATCTTTATAGTTCACAAAAAATTAGACTTAAAATTGATAATTTCTAAATTGAATCTCTTTCTAGTATCAAGGTAAGACTTTTAACTCATAAACACAGTCTACAAAAAAACCTAGAAACTTTCTTGATCTTTATGTAATGTACCTTATAAAACATAACAGTTTCTTATGTGACTCAGTTAATCAAAATACCCATAGCTTACCAATGTTTGGATAAACAAGGAGGTTAGGCATATTATCTTTGTAAGCTTAAATAAACCTTAAGGAAGGAGAGGCATTCTTTAAGTCAATGGTTTGCAACTTTCTGTAGTACATTGTTATGCAAATGTATGATATGCAGACAAACCTAGGCTATTCCTATAAAAAGGTCTTCTGACCCCAAAGGATCATGTCTCTGAGGTTTAAGGTGGTAAGCAGATGGAGCTTGTCATAATTATTCCTTATAGGGAAAGTAAAATAAATGTCTTACTGCATCATAACATAGCAATATCCCAGGTTTTGGTATTTAGCAGTTGTGATCCTAATTTTAGTTGCCCAGTGACTACCGTGGGTGTTTGGGATTCAAGTGTAGTCTTGGACCTTTCTCAATGTGAGCCTTTAAACATAGAAATCACATTTTGGGGTTGACATATTTCAGTTAACAAAAACAGGAACAGAACTAAAGGGTTAAAAAGCAATGTTAGCACATTTGACCATTTGCCCAGAACTATAGACAATGAAGGATTAGATCTTTAAGATTGCCCTTGCAATTTTCTGATTATTAACCCTGTGTTAAAATTTTAACTTTTTGTTACAAATATTACAGACTATTAGCCATACCCTGTAAACTTACCAGGCTCTTCCTTAGCTCCTCTGCCCTTTTTCTTTCTGTCTGCCAAGTTTTGACCCCAGACATAGAGACATTAAAAGCAAGTCTCAGTCTGAAAAATGGTGGGCCCTAACCCATTTGCAGAGCCAGGTATTCAATAAAACAGAACTGCATAAAACAGCTTGGTATTATCCATACCCAATTGATATTTGAACATTTGAATCCCTACTACATTAGTTCCAAATGGCCAGAACACCCAGAGATAAGGATAGCAGGCCTCACTAGTCAGAACATAAAGGACACAGTAAATTCATGCATTGAAGACTAGTCAGACACAGACATGCCCTGGTCACATTCATGCATTCAAAACAGACAGACAAAACTTCCTTTACTTCCCCCAGCTATAATTTCAAAGGGTATGTGTGGAGGGAGGGACAGAATTCAATTCCCACAGTGTTGCAGCAGGAGTGGCTGCCTACTTTTCTTCCAGAGACTGTGGGTCTTTATGCTGCCCACCATCCTAAAATCACAGGCTCCAGCCTTAACTTAGGTGTATTTCACCAGGAGCAGCCTTTTTGTTTTTGTTTTTGTTTTTAAAACAAAGGTTTTTGAAGCCCTGTAATATGGGCTCTAGGATCATAAGAGAAGATGAAGTAGTTCCCCTATAATCTTAAAGTATTAACAAGACAGAGACCAACACAAAAAAGCAGCATCAAAAACAAAACTGACAGTTATAAGAACAATGAGAAAAAGAAAAGGATGCAGACAAGAGGAAAATGGACAAATTAGACAAGACTTGGGCCAATAAAGACACCGTCCCCATCTTTTGACCTGGGACCGGAGTCCAAGCCAGAGAACCCCCAGATCCTGTCTGTCCCACCCGGAATACCAAATCCGGGATACTGCCTCACCTGATACAGATCAAGTCTTTGCAACCGGAGGGGGAGGGCCCCCTGTGGGAAGAGAGGTCCCCTCTCTTCTCAGGACTCAAGGGGTCCTGCTATGTCTGAATTCCTTACTGATTCCAAATCCTGGCTCCAAAACCTCCTCACCTGCCTCCTGAGACTGTTACCCCGCCTATGGAATGCCTGGATCCTGTTTCTCAATGGGATATCTCCATGCAACCTACAAACGTTACACCTAGTCCAGACTCTTTTTCCTCCTGACAGATCTGCTGTCAGTGAACTGCTTATATGGTGATTTAATAAAATCTTGGAACCTGTAGGTGTTGTCTCTCTTTTTCGTGGTGCATAACAGGCTGGGTGTAACAAAACAAGATAAATTCAAGTTCATGAAAAAGCAATATCAGTGAACAAGCACCCAGCTAACATATTAACAACAAGAGAACAAGTTTAAAGCATAGAAAAATTGTAAAGAGCAAAATAATGCTGAGATAAAACAGAGAAAAAAATTATAATTTAAGAAAGCAAAATTATGAACTTAATAGAGAAGATAAGATGAGGCAGGGATGCAAAATAAGAGCGAGAAGAGGGAAATAAACACTGAGAAAAACACATTTTTAAGTTAATATGTGGCCGATTTGCAGAAAGTAGAAATGAGACTGTTCCTCATCGATGCCTAGGAGGAAACAGGATGCTCTTGCGGACCAGTGAAAAACATCTCGGCCTATGGCATCATGAGAAAACTGTACCCACTCCAAAATACTCTCAAAGACAACTACCTCTTTCCAGAGCCCAGAAAGTGGAGAGAAATGTCAAAGTTCGTTTGTTCCTTCCTTCCTTCCTTCCTTCCTTCCTTCCTTCCTTCCTTCCTTCCTTCCTTCCTTCCCCTATCCTTCCATTCCTTCCTTTTGGAAAGGGAGCTTTATTTGAGACAAAGTTTCACATACCCCAGGCTGGACTCTAAGTTGCTAAGTAATTGAACATGACATTGAATTTATCATTCTCCTGATTTTGTCCCAGAATCCTGGAATTATAGGTATATAACATTATGCTTAGTCTACACTATTGTGGGAATCAAACCCCAAGGCTTTGTACATGTGAAGTACTCTCCCAAGCTGGGGAGCCCTCCTTTAATATATTAAAATCTAGCCTAATAAGAATTGCAGGAAGGGAATCATAGACTGACAGCAATTGTGGTGGACTGAAAGAAAATGTGAATGGCACTGTTAGGTGCATCCTTGTTGGAGGAAGTATGTCACTATGGAGACTGGCTTTGAGGTCTCATGCTCAAGCTTCCCTCAGTGTGACTGTCAGTTCATTTTCTGTCACCTTCTGGTCAAGATGTAGCTCCCTCAGCTTCAGCTCTATGTGTGCCTGCGTCCCACCATGTTCCCCATCATAATCATCATGGACTGAATTTCTGAAACAGTTAGCAACCATACCAATTGAGTGTTTTCTTTATAAGAGTTGCCGTGATCATGATGTCCCTTTACAGCAATAGAAAAACCTAACCAAGACAGCAATATTATAACAACACATGATAAAACACTATTGCAGGAACCACTATGCAAAAAATAGTAGAGCATGATTAAGTGAGATGACAAGATGTAGTACATGTGCAGTTAGGAAATCTATTAACAAGATGTACAGCAGAAACAGAGCTAAGCTGGAAAGCACATGATTGGCTTCACAGATGCCAAAAATCCCTTTGAATTTAAAAGCATACAGTATGATGGACTTATCTGCTTTAAGACAATTAATATTATTTGCAATAAAATCAAAAGACAGTAGGGAATGTTTCAGCCCGATAATAGCACAAACTGCTTAGATTTATAAAGATACCAGCCCTATTTGTCTGCACACAAAATGCATGGGAGGCCAGGCCAGACTAAGGGAGGCCAGGCCAGACTAAGGGAGGCCAGAATTACACATTTCACTAATTTCCTTGAGTAGACCAAAGTATGAGGAAATTCACATTCAAGAGAAAGAAAAGAAACAGAACAGAACAAAACCAAAACAAACAACAAGCAAAAACTACCAGGTCCTTCAGGAAATTGCTCCAGAAAAGGTCATAACCTGTCTATAAGCTGTAAATTGTATTCAGATACCACAATGTCCTCAGAACATTACTTGGATACTATGAGCTACTTCATACTTAATTTTTTTCCACATAGTGTAATTACTATGTGAGGTGAGGTTTTGATCAGACAATCCAAATCAAGTTAGAAATCAATTTTTTTCTGAAAATTGTCACACATGCTAAGTTTTAAAAAGAATTTGCCAATTGTGTTTAATCCTTAAAAAATAAATTAATTAAAAATGTGACTCTCCATTCATGTTTTTAATAGTATTAAGATAAGCTACAACTGCATCTTATCAAGTTGCAATTTTAATTGCACAGTACATGACAGAGAGTTAATCTAATGATGATTATCCATTAAGCAAATATCAAAAGTAATTAGAAGGTCAGGGATTCTCTTGGGCAGTGACAGGAAAGGAAAAGAAATCATTCCCTTATAAAGGTAGTAGTATAATTACCATACAAGGGTGAGGGGGTGTTAGAATTTACTACTGACTGCATGTATTTGATCTTGCCTATGTTTATACCAGGACCCTAAACGTAGGCTGGGAACTGGAGAGGTATAGAGGCTCGGATGAAAAAATGTCTCTCACATCCTTATGTATTTACACTCTTGGGTCTCCTCTCCTGGTGCTCTTTGGGATGTTATGAGACTTTTAGGATGTGGTGCCATGCCAGAGGAAGTATGTCACTAGGAGTGGGGTTTGAGTCTGGTTCCTCTTGCTACTTCCTGTGTGAGGAAAAATGAGATCACTCAGCATTCTGTTCCTGCCACCATGCCATACCTTCCTGGCTATGATGTACTCCGTCCCTCTTGAAGTGAAAGTCAAATAAACCCTCCTTTCTCTCCTTACATTGGTTGCTTTTGGTTGTGGTGTTTAATTGTAGTACCTGGACAGAAATAAGTCACAATTGCACAACAGGTCAGTGGATCTAAAAGAGACAATTTGATGGGCTGGGCAAGGCCAAAAGCAGGTCAACCTGAAAATCTTTGGCTCATATTTACCTGCCTTTAAGTTATAAAAGCCCAATTGTGTCAGAGGTATTTTGTTGCCCTTTCTGTCATTATCATATCATGTAGGGTCATTATTCGGGTCATTTTTCTTTTATCTACACTCACATGTGCTCTCCCATACATACTGCCAACAACTCTGAACATCAAAGAACTGTTCTCACTCAGGTAGTTTTGCTTTTCTTTAGCCATAAGGGACGGGGTCATGATTTCTCATCTGACAGAGAAGCAAATTCTATTTGCTGAAAGTTCGCTTTTTTTGACTCTGCTTCAGTTCTTTCTAGAAGGTTCTATGATGAAGTATACACGTTTTAATACTTCAAATCCCTTAAGCTTTTTTAACCCCCAAAGCTCCTCCTTAAAATGTATACTCCATGAAATTATCTACATTGCATCACCTAAGAAACAATTAGTGACTTAGAATCCATCAGATCAGATTTTCATTAAAAAATGTGAAAAATGAGATCAAGATATTCTCCAAGTCTTATTTTTTTTCCATAAAATATTTTTAAAAATTACGGATGAAATGGTTAACAGTTCCAATTCTAATTTTTATGGAAATAAAGAAGTATTTCTGGTGTGTTTTTGATGCTGATATTTGATTAAAAATCAGAATATATTAAGTAATTCTTCGTGACACAATAGAAATCAATGCAATAAAGTTCAATTATACAGTTTGGGTATCTGACCTCATCTAGAAATAACTCTTTGAAGAAGGCATATTAGAGAGGCAATGTTCAAGCGGATACAAGCCTTGATAATTAGGAAAGTTTCTGGGGGAATGTCAAAGGGCTGAGGACCCTGCTGGGTGGCTTCTGTCTCAACTGCAATTCTGTCCCTTCTTCCATTTACATATCTGATCTTTGCAGAAGGATAATTTTCCAAGGAGTTATGCTAATTAAGCTTTAAGTCAGAACACTACCAGTCTAAAGAAAGGTCTAGATATTGCCTGAACTCCAGTACCTGTTTAAGCCCGGTTGTCATCGGCTGTGTGCTTTCTCTGTGCAAAGTAAACAAGGCTAGCAAATGCACTGACTCACCTCTACAGCTTCATTGCTGAGTCTTGCACCAGCTCTTTTCTGCAGGGCTGATCCTACCCCAAAACTGGGTGCCTTGGTGCCCTGTGACTATCTCATTCTGTCTTGAATCATCCCGTGCACTTCCTGGTCTTCTCTCTGTTCCTAGCTGCAGCCTGAGACTTGACTCTGCTCCTCACCTCCTCCGTTCGCTCTTCTCTAAGCTGCCATGCTCTGGGTCACCTCCAAACACTTCTGTTGTCCCAGTGAAGTCCTACAAAGGAAGACTCCTAGACACCTTTCATCCAGTGTAAGCTTCATCCTCAGGCACCAATGTTTGCCCCACAGTCAGGAGTATGTTCTGCAATATGATGTTCATGTTCATCTCTCAATAAATTCGGCCATGCATATTATCTTTCCAGTTCTCTGCCCCCCACATAGGGAGATAATTTGTGACACTTGTGCTGGAGAAAAGTATATGGTAACTTGGTGTTGGTATCTAGGTTCCCATTCTGACTAACTGTGGGAGCTGAACAGACACCACATGCACCCCAGGTACACTGTGATTAACCCTATGAATTTTTTTTCTGAAGAATTACATGGCATGCCACACACAAAAAAATTAGAAACCCAATTTGCCACATAGGTGTTTGGTATGACTGTGTCAACAACATAGTCATAAGCCAACAACAAACTTAAATTTCAGACCATTTCTTTTTCTATATGACTTTATATTTTGTTTTCTTTCTCCCTCAGAAACACAAATGAAATTTCAAAGTCTTGTCTTCTTATTTTATTATCTTTTCACATGTGTACATAGGTTCCTGGAGGGAGGCTATCATGATGTACATGTGAAAGTGTGTTCATGCACGTAAAGGTCAGAGTTTAACATAAGATATCTTTCTCATCAAACTCTACTTTATATGTTGAGACAGGGTGTCACTGACCAACCCAGGGCTCCACAATTCAGCTATCCTTGCTAGCCAGCCCTCTTGATCCAAAGTTCCTCTGTCTCAACATCCACCTCGGGAATTACAGGAGAGCCACCAGGCCTCCCTAGCATTTATTCTGATGTTAGAGATACAAATTGCAACCCTTACATTTGTGCAGTAAGCACTTCAGCCAGCGAGCCATTGCCTCAGCCTGTGTGTCTCAGTTTTGATGTGTACAGCATACCCTGTCTATATAATCCTGCTTACCCATCTTACTGTAAACCTACAAGGGAGGCTCATCAAGCCAAAGCAATTAGCACTTTCACTGCTAGTGAAATTGAGAAGCTAAATCACTGCAGAGGCTAAGGAGTGACACTTAACATACAATCAAAAGTGTTTTCACACCAACAGAAAACCAGACTCACCATAAAGAAACACAGTACAATCAAAGAAGTCAGGATTTCTGTAAAAAGTATGACTTGAGATACTGAAGAAGAAGAACTAGATAAGTACATAGATTCAGAACAACTTCCTGGTATTCTGGTTCTTAGACACTTTCTATGATATTCCTTGAGCTAAGGAGGCATAAGCTGATATGTAGCTGATATGTAGATGTATTCAGTGGGGCTGGGCTCCCCACAATCTGTTGACCTCTGCATTGTGTCCAATTGTAATTTTCTGTAATGGACTCTATTTATTGTAAAACAAGGTTTTATGATAAGGAGTGGGTTAGGTATAAGGATAAATTTAGAATGTAGTAAGGAATTGTGGCTGGTTTAGCAGAGTCCAAAATAGATTTTTTTTTCTGGTGTCCATGACCTCACTAGCCCCAGAAATCAGGCTATGTTTCTATTACCCGGCATGTGGAAAGTGTACATCTGTGTGGGTCACCCACAGACAAAGAACTACAAGCAACTAATGACTACTGGGGGAAGAAGAATTAGCCTCTCCCAGCGATGGGCCTCTTTGTTGGTTGGTAGTCAAACTTACAGTGGTCAGCCTTGGAGCCATAAGTACTACTAACAAAAATGTGCTCAGCAGGCTATATATATACTTGTCAGACATGTATATTTTACATGTATGTATGTAAAAATAATAAAGAAAAAGAAGATGTTAACTTGAGAATGGAGTGGCATGGAAAGGGTAGTTGGACAGGCTGAGACTAGGAGAAAAATAATGTAATTCTATTTTAATAAAAAACTGAAAACTAAACAAAATATAAAAAGAAAAAATATATTTTAAATAAGCATAAAAATAACATTTTGAATATTTAACTATCTAACATTCCATACTTTTTATTTAAATTGTTCTTATTTTTATTTATGCTTACTGTTAGCTTTTAATATAATCACAATTTTATATTTTTTAAAAATATATTTTTAATTATAATTAAATTTATAATTGATGTGTATGTATGATATGTAAAAGGAGTGCATATGTGCCTGGCTGTATGGGGAGGGTGGGGTGTCAGAGAACAAATTTGATAACTTGGGTCTCTCCATCTCATTTTATGGATTCTAGAGATCCAACTAAAGTTTTTAAGCTTGCATGGCAAGCAGGTTTTACCACTGAGTCATTTCACTGCCCATAATTTTTGTCTTCTACAGAGATGATATAAAGATTGTTTAAGGTTTTCTCAGATATGTTTGATCAAAAAGTGTTTTATTTATGAATGCTTTTCTCACTTTGTGACTTTTTTTTACCTTATGTTACATAAATGATGGAAAATGATGCCAATTTTGAGAATCTGTCAGATTTTTAGGTTTATAACAAAGATGGTCAGACTGACTGTGAAGGCATAACTATGCTAGCTGAGCCCAGTTTGAGTGGAAGCCTATGCCTACTGTAAAGAAAAGGTGAAATGAGTTGTTTCTTCCTCAGACATTCCCTTCACCCCATGTTAAAGGAGAAGGTAGACCATGCGGCCATGAGTATGTCAGAGTGGGGAGAGCCTCCACACTTTAACATATCTTATTCTGAACAGTTTATGAAAATATGTAATCTGTGTGAAGATGCCATGCAAATGTCTGGAAGCAACTAACAGCTTCTAGTTAGCCTTTTCTAACATACCTCAGTCTTTGCTAATTAGCTTGCCACTAAACTTTGTTAGTCTCTCATTAAACTCAATTCTTGGGAGAAGAAGCCACAGTAAGTATGAAGAAGCCATAGACCTCTGACTTCTGATCTCTGGGCAGAGCTCACCCACTTCTGAACTGAGTTTTGCTCCTCAACATTGTTCTGCCTTACTTACTTCACAATGATGGACAATCCTAGGTTTAAATAGTAGTTGTGTGAAAAGAAACTTCAACACATGATTTATCAAATCTATATGCCTAATTTCACACCTAGAAAAATGTAAAAGTGTCAATTAAAGACCTATAGCCCACAGTCTCATGATTATCTTTTGAGCCTGTAAAACTACTTTTTCAGGTTTAGTTCAATCTAGATCCTATTATACACTAATTTTTTTCATTGAGGAAAATCTATTACATACTTTTGGGTGATCACTGCATTAACAAACCTAATTTAAATTTGTTTTATTTGACTTAGTGTCTCCCACAATGCATTATTACATGGAATAGATTAAGTTCCCTCTTCTTATTTTTCCTTGTTCTGGGTTAAAGGATGAGATGGTGCTACAGATATACTGTGCTATCTATGCTATACTATATATATATATATATATATATATATACATATATATACTGTATATACATATATACTATACTATCTGTATAATGGGCAGAACTCAAAAACAGCTGTCAATATTACCACCCCTTGCATCCATACAGCTTATTATCTTCTTCTTGAATATAATATGATGCCAGTCTTCCAGTCAGCTTTGTTATGTGGTAGAAGTAAGAAGCAACATGGAAATGCATTTCAATCCCCAATTCTGTGAATTTTAAATGAATTTAAGAGAGATTACTTTGGATATCCCTGGACTCAGATAACTTAGGGGTCACAGATGGAAGAAGAACCTTCAAGACTCTTCTGATCTCCTTGAACAAGAGAGAACCAAGCATCTCCAGAAACCAATACATCAGTACTACAACTATGAGAAACTACATCCTGCCTGCCAGAAGCAAACTCACAACATGAATGGCTTGGTTTTAGTCTGCAGAGTTCTTTAATGATGTGTGTACATCATCCTGACTGTGAAATAATGCTTTGCCATAATTTGCTATATAACAGAAAATGATGGCCACATTATTTACCTAAAAGACAACTAACTAAACAAGTATGCTAAATAATTAAACCCATAATCTGTTAAAAACACATGTTTTCCGAGCCTAGCTTCTTCTTACCTGGTCAACAGAAGTGTAAAATTATGTTTCATCAGTTAGATCATGTTTTTGTGGACTAGTAAATGTTTCTGAAAACATTCAGTTTAGTTGATGGTGTTAGTATTTATTTTAGTAAAAGCAAACATAAATATTATGACTATGCTAGTATAATGTCATAATGTATATTATAATAGTTTTAAGTATCCATTTGTTTAAACTACACTGTGAATTTATTTACTCAAGTTAGGTGAAACTATAAAAATACTGCATAAATGTGATTACAATTCATTTGAGCCCAAGCAAAAACTATGATCAATTATGCCTTGAGGGTCTCTGAGGCAATAAGAGAAAAATAAAACAGTAATCAATTTAAATTTAGGCAGAATTGTTATTGATAGCTGACTTGACATGAAGATGAAGTTAGTCTTGTGTCCTAGTTACTTTGGGAGAGAAAGACTTATGTGACTCATGATTCAGTGGTACCTCTCGATAGTGGAGGCCTGGGGTGGCAGGTCACACCTCACTCATGGTCAGGAAGCAGAGAGATACTGTTCCTGTTCAGGGCCTTCCCCATTTTTATGTCTGGGACATCTACCCCTGGAACGGTGAGAGACACCACCCCACATATTGAATGACTCGACTTTCCACATCTCAGTTTACCCAGATTGACATAGAATGAGTCTATTGATCTCATTGACCTCACAGAGATACCAAGAAGTTCATCTCCATAGTGATTCTAAACCTTATCCAGTTTATCATTATTGATCTACCACACCTTTCAATTCAGTAGATTTTATAATGTTGCTTTACATTTTAGTTTTATAAAGTTGCATCAGGTGGGAAAAATACAATATGGTTTCTTCTACTTTCTTTAGCTATTAAATTGATTAACCAGGTAGGAATAGTAATTCAACACTCCAAGTTCTTTTTTCCAGAGCAGAGAAATGAAGAATAAACTGATGAAAGAAAATTAAATTAATTGTCCAGTTGATCTCCTGAAGGAATCTCACTGAGATGAGAAACACTGCATCATGGAGCTTCTGATGAGTCTCATGAAACTGCACACCTAGGTCAAGCCCAGACAGCAGGACTCAAGGTGACTAAAGAATCAGTTCCTAAAGGAGAATTGCCACTGCAAGTTCGGGAAGCAATCTGCCTCTCCACTTTCAGGAAGTATCCAATGACTTGGCAGATTCGCAACACACACACACACACACACACACACACACACACACACACACACACACACACAGGGAATTTTTTCCTTAGAGATCTCAAAGCTTCAGACACAATAGTATCCTTGAGAAGCAGGAGTCTTAGCCGTGGGTACCACATTTTATTGGTATCTCTATTTATCTGGAATGTTTCTGTTAGGATTACAGAAGCTATATTTCCTAGTCACTATACTGACAGAAGTTGTAAACTACTCTCCAGTCATTCTGTCCAGAAAAATCTCAGTGCCTTGAAAGGCAGAATTTAAACAAATAACTCCCCATAAAGATGTGTGGAATCTGGGGTTGGGAGGTACTAACATCAATAACAACAAAACTGCATTCTTCCTGGCCACCAGCCTGAAAAACTTCCGTATTTCAAGAGTTAAGCAAACCATAGGAAAATTTATCCAGTCCTTTTAAACTTTTTTCCTTTAACACAAGTATAATGCCAAAATTCTCAGATTGAGAAACCAGGAGAGTTTTAATGGATGTTCTTTTCAGAATCATTGTTAAATTAGACCATGTCTCTGAAGAGTCTCCATTTAGTCCTTTATTTCTGGCATAAACTAAGTCTGTGGCTCCACACCAGAGTCTTCACTGTAGTCTCTGCCTCTGACACTGCAGGTCACTAATAGAGTCTCCATAGCAACACCATGCCCCCAATTCCCTCTTTATCTCTACACCCAAATACAAATGTTCTCACAATAAAAGCAAAGAAAGTCCAGGATTATTTTTCTGATTTTTGGAAGTTAAAGAATACCCTCCACACACACACCATCCAGGTTTCATACTTTTCTAGAGAGGTAATTCCCAAATGTCTTAAAACTCTTAACTAGTAATTATTTGCATTTGGAAAGAATACTGACTTTTAAATCTGGGTACTTTGGTACAGTTTTGTCCATCATGCAGGTGAGTGAATGGACTGCAGTATCACTGGGGCAGGCGACATTTGTAAACACATGAGCAGAAGAAAGGATGATACGGGGGATTCTGGAATAACAAGGCTGGATTCAATCCATAAGGAAAGAAGAATAGTTACAAATTCAAGGCACTGATGGAATAAAGCCAAGGAAAACTTAAGCAAGGGTACTGTAAACTGCCAGGCCTGCATTCACTACTTGCAGCCTTAAAAAGATTGTTCAGATTAAGTCCTGTCATTGACACACATTAAGTTGCCTCAAAGGTGAGCGTCTAAAGGGAAGAATAGTTGGTTACCTTTCTGATGGTGGACAATGTAAAGAATTCAGTAGAATGGCCTCTGGAGGCTGAGTCATAAGCAGAGGCCCAAATGGATCTCTGCAAGGGGAAAAAAAATGGAAAAAGATAGCAAAAGACACAGGCAGTGCTGTTTCTGGAGATGGCCTGAATTCTGTCTGAAAGGGGCTACTTTCAAAATATGGCATTTTATGCCTGCCAGATATGCTACTGAATTCTATGCCCTGGTCTTTAACAGAAATTCACCAATAGCTAAACAGCTAATACAAAGTAGTCTGCTCTGATATAATATTCATACAAATAAAATTATATAGCCTCAGTGCCTCAGTAGATTGTATTTACAAATATATGTATAACAATGAAAGAAAGAGAGGTCATGAATTTGAGAGAAGAAGGGGTACACGATGTCAGAGTGGGCTTTTTGGATGATGCAGGTGCTTTTGAGTCTTCTCTACCCTGTAAGTGACTTCGCACATATTCTTCTGTTAGCTGCAATTGCTGCTTCATTTTGTCCTGTGTTGCTTCTCTGACGCTCTGGAGTGTGTATGTTATATACACAGACAAGTGTATGTATGTGTATATGTGTGCTTGTGTTTGATCTCTCCGTGTGTTTACATATATATGTATGTGTGTGTATGTATATATACATGCTGTGTATGTGTATAAATGTGTCTGTGAAAATGCGAGTATGTTTGTCTATATATGTTTGTGCATGTGAATTTCTTTGTAGAAGTGTGTGTCTGCCTAAGGGTATGTGTGCATATTTCTGTTTGTGTGTCTATATGTGTGATGTATACATGTATGTAACTGTGTGTGCTTGTTTTTTGAGTTTATGTCCATGTGTAAATGTGCATTTGCCTGTGTACATGTAAATTTTTTGTGAATGTGTGTATCTATGTATGTGTCTGTAAGAATATCTGTTTGATATGAGTGTATTGTTTGTCTTTGTGTGTTTATGAGTATATATATGTGTGTGTGTGTACATGTATGTGTGTGTATGTGTTTGATCTGAGTATATGTGTTTTTATTTGTGTGTATGTGTGTTTCTGTGTACATGTGTGTTAATTTGTGTATGTTTTTATGAGTGTGTGTAAAGATGGCATTCCCTAGCTGAGCCTACCAGGCTCAGATGGGATGCACCTTGCACGGAGGCACGCCCCTGGGCGTGGCTACATAAACCCTGGGGCACTGCATATGGAAGCACCTCCCTGGACCCATGACACATACCCGTGCACACCCCTTCCCTTAAAAGCTACTGCGAGCATGTGCTCTGGTCCTTTTCTTCTCTGTCCCCTGACTTCTTTCTCACTCCTCTGTTTCTTTACCCACCTGGAACTCTTCTCTTAAATAAACTCTAGTGTGTGGCCTTGTTAGTGTGTACTTTCTCTCATGCACAGAACTAACAGTGTGTATATATATATATATATTGTATGTATGAGCATATATGTATGTGTGTAAGAGTAGAATATATGCATATGTAAATATCTTTGAATATGCATGTGAATATATGCATATGTGTATGTTTGTTTATGTGTGCATGTTCATACTTATGTATGTGACTGTGTTCAGTCTGTGCATATTTGTGGATGTGTGTCTGTGTACGTGAATATGTGTGCGTATGTGCATTTGTCTGTGTTTTGGATCTCTCAGAAGTCTCTTATTCAACAGGGCAAGGAGGTTCTTTTTCCTAGGAATAAAAACAGACTTCCACCAAGTCTCTCCCAACAGCCCTTTCCACGTCTTTCAATTTCCTTCTTCCTGTAACTAATGTTCAGGCAGCATGGGCCACCAGTGTTGCCCTGGTTTTGGGTAAGGTGTGGTGACCTAGAGGGACTGCTGAGTTTATCCACTGAGATGGAAAAGACTTGTATATCCTAGAGAGAAGACTCATGAAAGGAAAATGAAAGCGTGGGAAAGTGAAGTGACTTTGAAGAGAGACAGGTCATTGTCTCATGCCTGGAGAGTGACAGAGATACAGAGGGAAAAAGAACAGTAGCAGACTTAGCATAGGTTGCAAAGCTGCCTCCCATGCCTTACCCCCTCTCTTCCCTGACAAGCAGCCATGAGCTGTTTGTTACCCAGAACAGTTACAAAGTTTTGGGGCACTGAGAAACAGCTTAAAGGACTTGTTCCCCATTTTTCAGATTAGCCCAAGTTCCCCTGACCCTCTTTCATTAGGGTGCTTGTCCCATATGACTCAGTTTCATGCTCATATTGATAGACCAGTATCTGTGTCATAAGAATGTGAGACACTTTGAACATTATTGCCAGAGTAGATTTTGCCACCTACTGAGAAGTATGACATGCCAGATGTTTGCTAAGAGGATACACACATAGATTCAGATCATCAACATATTTACTCTTTGCCAGATGTGTGAGTATGACTTGTATTAATCAACATGTTATAGCTCCAGAGTTGTGGCTATACGTGTTATAGATCTGGATTCTCTAGTTACATTGTCCCCCATAGTTTTTCACTGGATACTGACAAAGTGACAGACTCTAGAACACAATGGTAACAAACTCTTGAGCATGTCAGTGAGACCTTTTCTAGATTAGACTAATTAAGGTGAGAATATATACCCTGAATCTAGACATTACCACTCTATGGACTGGGGTCCTAGAATGAATAATAATAAGAAAGCAAGCAGAGTGTCAGCATCCATCTCTCCACTTCCAGCCTGTGGACATGAGGCCAGCAGCCTCTGGATCCTGCCACCAGGCCTCCGCACTGCGGTAGATTGTCCCATCAACCGTGAGCCAATGAGATTCCTTCCTTAGTTCTTGTCAGGTATTTTGTCACAGTAGTCACACAAGTGACTAAAATAAAGCTAAAAGCTGCTTACATTTATATTTGTCCCAGTGCCACACTCTCCTGTCTCTGCATTTACCATAATCCTTCTCAGTGCAGATCACCCACAATGGGTAGCCCTAAAATAAGTTAAAACAGAGTGTGGTGTTATGTACTCTGGAAAAATATGTCTGCTAAATCCATCTACTGGTGCTGAATTCTATGGCACTTTTAGATTGGTGTGCAAGTAAACTGGGAGAAAAGATCAGTTAAAATTGATTATACATGTAAAGTAAGGGTTTTTATCTTTAATACAAACAGATTTAAAGTATTAATAGTGTCAAACTCTTAGCTAAAGCGGTAAAAAGGGTCTTGGTAATGTGTTGATTTAACTAGCTTTTGCAACATTAAGCTGGATGAAGACACAGACCTGATCTGAAATGGCCTAGAGACAAGGGAGGATCTATTAATAGGTTTAAGTAATGCCTCGGTGACTAGGAAATAATTGTTTTTTCATGTCTGTGGGTTCAGGAAGCATTGGTTTTATAGTTAGTGGCTTATCTGCCTTGAGCTAAGCAGACTTTATACTTTAATTGTGTGTCCATGTAGGTTTTATTGTGAAATGTTCTTCCTTCAAGTGTCTACAAGTTATTTTCCTGCTTCTGATGGTAAAGAATAAGGTGAAAAGAAGAGCATTAAGTCTTAGAGAATGCCCTCTGGGTGGAGCAGTTGAACTTGGCCTCTTCTGCATCCCTTTTCATCTCCTTCTGTTCTCTCTCCCCTCCCTCTACCCCTACCCTTCCAGCTGTGATCCTACCTGCTGAACCATTTTGCCCAGATCCTATCTTTAACTCTTAAACCTTTGCTCACCTGTTTTAGTTCAGGTAACTGATGCAGAAAAATAATAACATACTCAACTACTCAACTATCCAAAAGGCTGTCCTAAGAGCAAGCTTTCCTTCTATGCTGACTGAATTTGTATGTGAGCAACTCAAAAAACTGGGACTAGAGACTTTATGAATCTAAATTTCTAAACAAATTAAAATTGGCATTCCCATAATAAGCTGTCTGTCAGTGAAATTCTGCATGCCATGCTTACACAAGTAATTGATGTTTATAATCACAACTTAGAGCCTTTCAAAGATTCCCAGGTGGCATCCAAAACATCAGAAAAATAAATTGAATAGTGCTCAATGGAGATTCATTGAACTGTTCATTATTAAACTTTTAATCTACTATCTCCTAATACCATATGATTATCCTTTATTACGTTTTATCTTTAATTTGTCAGAAAACAATCTTCCACAGCCATATTAGAGTATGTGGAGCTCAATTTTGGTTATATATAATACTCAGCATCATAAATGCAACCAGTATTTGAAAACCCAACACAGATCAGGTATTTCAAAATAGAAATCATAATTTAGAATAGTTTCTGTTTACAGAAATCCTCTGGTGGTGGTGGATTTTCATGTCTTCCTCACTCACATGCTCTCAACTTCTCTGGTACAGTTTATTTGTCATGATCGATTGATTAGTTAACCAGTGACACTTTATTATTAATGTAAATCCATGCTTTAGGGTTCACCATTTTATGGAGTTATGTTAGCATTGAAACTATCTAATGTCAAGATAGAAGAGTTTTATTTTACTTAAAATCACCTGTGTACGGCCTATTTCTTCTTATGTTTCCTGGTCCTCTGGCACCATACTCTAGGATTTTCTGGCCTTTTTTTACATGTGTGTATAATGTACCTGCATGATGATCATAGCCTTTGACACCCTTCTCTCTACATCCTTCTCCTTTTTCTTCCTAAGATCCTCCCTATACTTTCACATCTTCTCTATCAGTCTAGATTTGTTGTATAAAGGAAAAATGTGTGATACTGGTTTTTCTGCGTTCTATTCATTTTTCTGAAAATAACATAATTGACTCTTCTCTATGACTGAGTGGTGGTTTGAGTGGGTCAATAATTTCTTTAATTTTATTGCTGAATGGTATTTAAATTTATTCATTGACCAGTTGAAGAACATTTCAGCTGCTAGTTGGATATTCTAATTTTGAGTAGAATTTATATCTAAGTCTAATTATAATAACTGCTGTTTTTTTCAGAGTATCCTATGTGTAAAGATACTGAGCAGCAGGACCTGGCGTCAAAAGATGGGAGTTGCCAGGCAAGGTATTTGGCTGTGTCTATTGTATCCTGTATCTACAGATGCCAAAGGTTTCAAAGCTCTTGTTGTCCTTGGTTTTCTCCTGTCCTTCCTCTGAATTCTCACACATTGACCCTTTTTAGATCCTCTATGCAATTCATCTTCTCCAACATAGCATCCTGTTAATTTTTGGGAGAGTTTTTAGCTCAGTAGAAGGGAATATGAAAGATGGAATCACCTAAATCTTTCAGATACATCTCAGTCTTTTGATATGGTTATGTCATAGCAGTGCGACTTTCACAAATGTTTATACTCATTCTTGCTCTTTACTAACTTCCTTAGATATAATACTACCAACCTATTGCCAGAAACTTTCACCATGATGAAAACACCTTTCACCTCTGAGCTGAAATAGAATCCTTAGGAGTAGAGAGAGGGAGGGTCCCTTAATTGCTGCCATAAGGTCCTGATCATGATTTCTCTGCTGTAAAGTATGTCCTACATCCTACAGAAAATGGTGACTGCATTTTCTAATACTTACACTTCCCATCACTAGGAAGAGCTCTTAAAGGTCTCTTTTATTTATTGATATCTTTTTCGGGGAATCTAACTGAATTTTCATAAAGTCTATGAACCCATGGAGGGTTCCCTAAGCCTTCCTTCAGTTACCACCACATCTTTTCATGCAACTCAGGTCAAACTCAGTCTCACTGACTTATCTGCCTCCTGGCTCCAGTCCAGGAGAGTTCTTTTCTAGGTCAGTGCATTTTATGCATGTTTTTCATATGTGTGTAACTCTTCAGATTTGGTGGGAAGTTTGGCAAGAAGCTTCAGTTCTCTGACAGACCTGAGGTGAGTCACTGATATTCAATCTGTTCCATATTTTCTTCTATTAAAAATTTGGTGTTGTTAGTATTCAACTCATCCCATGTTAAAACTGAAACTAAATAATTTAAGAGCATCATGTCTAAAAAATTATCTCTGAATAAAGATATAATTTGATAATAACCATAAAATTAGCAAGAGAAGAGAAAGTCCCAGTGTTTAAATTTTGGTTTTGTGAATCCCAAAGTTTCTATGGTCACATTAGAGTACATGGCTTTAGAGCATTCTGTTGGCTATTGTCTTGATTATTGACAATAGGAGCATGAAGGGTGAGTGTGACTCCAGGAGGAAACAGTTTAAATGACCATCTGAGATCTACAATTATGTTCAAGCTAAAAAACAATTTGACCCAGGAACTGCTATTCTAAGAAAGGTCAAACCATTTTCTACAGCACTCAGTGATGGATCTCACAGTTCAGTAGCCTTACATGGGGAGTCTGCACTGTGGTCATTGACCTTACACATTGGTACCTGCATTATTAGGAAGCAGATTTTCACTGCTACTGTAAGCTTGCAAACATTGCAATTGGCCAACACCATGCAGCACACATTCATTCACTGGGACTGAATGCTGTAGTGCTTGAGAGCTTAGACAGGAGAGAATTAGCAATCAAGATGAAGCACTTGCTCTCTGGGTAACTATTTATTTTCACACATACAAATCATACATCATCACTATTGACTTGTTCCCCAACGTAAGGAACTATTAAGCTGCGTGGTTTATAAACCCACAATGCATGTAAACGGGGAGTCTTTCATAAGGAAGAAAAGCCCAGAGCAATTTTCTCAGGCCACAGACATGGCAGCACTGAGCCCCAATAACTGACCTTAGGTTTGTGATTAACAGAGCTCATCTTCGCTCTACCAAGCAAAGCTGTGGAGCAATTGATTTTCATATGTTTTATGTGTGAGAAGCACATGAGTTTAGTGGGGAGGGAAGAAGCTGGCCTGCCCTGATAAAGTAGTGATTTATATGCAATTTAAAACTCCTCAGTGCTGTTCCTCAGCCAGATTTTCTCTAAGTACATGGTAGAGCAGTTACAAAAGTCAGCTCCCAGCTTTGGGAGAATACGTGCACAGATAATCTGTAGTAAGGAGTATTCACTAGCCATTGGCATTCTAAAAGAGTATTCTATTTCCTCGTGTTAAGTGACCTTCCAGAACAAAATGTGGTCTTTAGTTCATTTTCTGAATTGTTTTGTTCATGTGAAAGTCCAGGATTCGTTTTTGCATTTTTTATACTTTAGGTAAATTATTACAAAGATTTCCACCTGTATAAAAAACTTTCCCCCTGTTATTATCCTCTGTATAGTTATTGTTAACTCTTCGGCATTTTTAAATTCTTTTTACTGTTTTTTGATAAATACAAAATAAAGGAGGAAAAAAAAAAACTTTCCCCCATAGTACAAGAGAGATGATTCTGTGCTCAAGAGCACACAAGTGCACAAGACATAAGTTATGTTCTGATACCCCTTCCCCCCAATTAGGCCACTCACAACTGCCTTTAACTCCAGTTTCAGGGGTGTGACAACCTCTCCTGGCCTCTGTGTGCATGTTCACTCACAGGTACATGCATTCTCACACACACATTAAAAATAATATAAACATTTTAAACTATTTTCAATAAATCAATAATATTGACCATATAAGTCAACATTGTACATCTCCTATTATACTACATGTAATTTTCTCACGGGCTTTAAGTAAATACTGCATTACTATTTTAACTTGATGAAAATCACAGACATTAAGTACTGTCCATTTTGACATAAGAACTCTCACCGCTGTGTGCACACTTGCAGGGCAGATGCAGAGCAGGAGCCTGGAAGCAGGAGGAACCGATGGTCCTATGGAATGACTCACTCTCAGTTTCATTTAACAGCCAAATGCCTCACATAGATAGGAATTTTGAGGTTCAATTTTGTGGTAGTTTTATAAAATATTTATAATATATACACTTACGACAACTTTCGTATTCTGTAAGAGATTGCTATGTCAACTCACATGAATTTGTCCAAAAGAATGGAGATTTTTAAAAAGTGCATAAAGTATGTGCATAATGTATCATAAGGTGATAATATCTAATATCCATTTATAACTTCTTGGGTATGCTTATGGAGATGTTACTTTTAATGTGTTTAATAATGTAGGTTACAAATTCACTTTTTGTCTCAAAGATTGCTGTATAGTAACTGAGAAACTATGCCAAGATATATGCTATGATATGGAACCATTTATCTAAATAAATTTTACTTGGTGTGGTATTACTGGTTTCTGAAAGAAATCCAGTAGCTCAAATAGTTTTACTCACAAAATGAGCCAGAGGATCTTTTCTATAGTCCTTTACATTTTTTGTGAGTAT
Source organism: Sigmodon hispidus (assembly GCA_004025045.1). Lineage (NCBI taxonomy): Eukaryota > Metazoa > Chordata > Mammalia > Rodentia > Cricetidae > Sigmodon > Sigmodon hispidus. The sequence continues at coordinate 49,762 of PVIH01013093.1, forward strand.
AAAGATTTCAATTTATTCTAAGTGAGATTCACTACGGCTTTGATGAGCATGTAATGAGAGGGCATAGTGAGCATGAGGCTTTAAAAAAGTAAGGACCCAAGGGCTTTGTTTTAATCCTATCACATCTGGGCATATTATTTCACCTGTCTGAGGTTTAAGTGACTTCTTTGCACATAGGGGGAAGTAGGGAAATTGGACTAAGAGTAGCTATGTGCTTGATACCGGCTATCTTCTCTGACAGCTACTATAAAGGAAGTCTCCCACTCTTTATGGGGAAGCTAACAAAACTCCAAAATTCTCTCCAAAACAATGAGCAAAGACAGCCTTATATGTACGCAAAACACTGCTGGAAATAATAAGTAAATGTAGCCAAGCGGTGGGATGTTAAATCAATGTGGAAAAATCAATTATATTTTATGGTCTAGCAATGGAACACTGCAAAGTGGAATCAAAGACACAGCAAGTCAGCACAGCATAAAGTGTACACCCTCACACATGCTTGGAATGGCTAATCTGTAATTTCACCAATGTGACAAGTGTGTTATTGTGTCTCCTTATGGATTAAACTCATACTCCCCTACTTATATCAATGAAAAGTTATCAATGAAAAGTTGGTATCTTTTTATGCATTTATCCATATGCATTATTTCATAAATGGGGTTGTTTGGTTTGTTTGTTGGTTTTAGCTTTTGAGTCAGAATTTTACTATGTAGTTTAGGCTAGCTCAGATTAGGCTTTGATTAGTGAGTTCCTTACTTCAGCTTCCAAACTTCTGATATTACAGGTATGGACTACATTCATGGAAACCTTTCATTTTCTTTAATACTGTTTCTCAATGAGGTAAAATCATTGTTTTTGGATCATAGTTCAGCAATTCTGTGTTGTTGCTATCAATTTGCTTAATGCAATATTTTCTTCTAGAAGTTTTACCTTGGTATTTAGAGATATTACCTACTCTTTACTAATTGCTGCATACAGTATAAGGTATGAACTGCTGTAGTTCAGTATAAGGGTATTTAAAATTACCAGTACTATTTGCTGAAAACATTCACTTTTCAGGAGAGTTATCTTGGAATTTCTATGAAAATTCAATGATCAACTGAACATTGTACTTCTGGACTCCATCCTAATTTGTGAGCAAAAAGATCCAAGGGCCAATATCACTGAACCATGGTGTCAGGAACTATACAGCGAGGCTTAAATCTGGTGCTTGTTCTCTTTTCTACAGTCTGGTTGGGCTAGGCACATTTCCTGGTAGAATGTTTACATGCACAAAGTTATGGGTTGGATCATCAGCACTAAAAAACTTTTTGTTTCTTCCATAGCCTATAAATTTCTGCAGCTTTTACAATCAGCTTTTCAAACTCTATTAAAGAAATCTCTTTGAATTTTTACTCAAATTAAATTGAACTTATTGATTGTGGGTATATTGGCAACATCACCATATTGAATTTTCCTTTTATATCCTCAGTGATTGCAATTAAAGATCCATCAACCTAACTGAATTTCTCAGCTGCTTATTGCTACACTAGATGTTTCCAAAAATCCTGTTTTATTTTGGAAAGTTTTTTTAGCTTCCTTCAGATTATCTAATGACTTTTTTTTTCTGTAATGACTAGGCTACCATGAACCCTACTCATTACATGTTTGCCACAGAGATTGTTGTTTCTCTCATGTCTTTATGTGTGACAGTTTGGATACCTGGATGCTGAAGTCTTGGAGACAGAGTGTTTTCTGTATTCCTGAGGATGCTCATGAGATATTCTTAGAAATTCTGTCATCATCTTTTTGTAGAAGAAGAGCTCTGAGGGAATCCTGCAGTTTTTGTGTAAAATAACTGCTCAACCACCATCAACATCTTCTAAAATGAAGCCCTAAGACAAGGGATGCATTTTTAGAAGACCCTTGCATCTCCAGCAAGTAACTGTTAGTGGAAATTTAATGCCTCACTTGCAGGGAAGTGAGTTCTTATCCCATGCGACCCTGGATTTGTGAAAATACTTTATTTTGACAAAACTGAGCAGTTTGGGTATGGGATGCTTCAGTTTCTAATGTACCAAATGGTTTATTAATCAGAAATGGAAACTTTATAATTAAAGACTAAGATGATCTTTAAGAGCAAGTATATAATATATATACATACATACATATATATACACATATACATATATATTTTCTTTTTGCCCAGTATTGATGACTGATTGGACAGGAAAGTGATAATAACAGAAGCAAGGTTGTTTCCTATTGTCTTGTGCTGTCTGCCTTTTCTTCACATGGATATCCATATCACATGGCTTTTAATCCATGATAATAGCCCATTATTATAAAACAGGTAGCCTTGTTTTGAATTCTTCACCAAATTTCTGAACATAGCAAGGACTACTGCCCATCACTTGAGGCTTTTAAATTGGACAAGAGAAGATCCTCACATCCACAGCAGAGCAACTTTAAGAATCTGTAGCTAAATTTAAATTAGAAATCTTAACTCTATTTGAGATCTCAGAAAGTTGGTATAAGGAGTCATAAATGCATGTCATAAGATGAATTAACTTAACAAGAGTTGGTGACATGACATAGGGAGCAGATGGTACATTAAGTTTTCTTTATTTATGTGGCTAGTGTTACTCAGCACAGTTACTTTATTATCTGAAATGTCAGCCTTCACAGGTCAGGAATTATTTTCCATGACTATATCCGACATCTGTATCTATTAATTTTCTTTCCAGCTTCCAGAGTTAGAATGTACTAAGCATTGAGAATGGCTTCAGTGTTCTTTTTCTTCAGTATGTTTGCTGATGGTGGTTAGAATAAGTTGATTTCTGTTCTGCTGTCAATAGTGTGTGTGTGTGTGTGTGGTGTGTGTGTGTGCTCCTCTGGTTAAGGTGGGTAAGGGACATAGTTTTGACTAGATCTGAAAGAATGCCACTAGAGTGGCAATTGGTCTGTAAAAGACTCCCCTTTTTAGATGTATGCATGAAACTGCTGTGGAGGAGTTGAAGAAGAAGCCTCTAAAGGATGGAGATAACAGGGCAGAAAGAGCTAGGATCTTGAAATGCCTTCCCTGGAACCATTGATAATGCCATTTTGTTATATTCACTCTCTCTAGCATCCTAATGTATGGCATGATACATAGAGTATTGATATTGCTTTCTACCATTTTAAGAAGTGATTTCTTAATGGTGAGAACAGAAACATCCTGATACATGACAGAAAGAAATTCAGCTGCTGCTGCAGCCCATAAAAAGAACTTAGTCTTGGACTTTAAGAGGTTGTTTATGCCAGAGCTTTAGTAGGAAGCATAGATACTTTTCTTCATCCCCGATTATTAAATGTTACCAACTCCTAAAATCCACCCTTTATGTGTCTGAACCCCATGCATCTTTCTTCTGCAAGACTAGTAAGGATAAACTTCCAAAAGTGAAAGCCTGAGTGTTTAGATTTTACCCAACGAAACAAACAAATAAATCTCAAATATAGCCAGAAAATTATCCTCAACTCACTCGTTTATGTGAAAGTGATATGAAATTCACAGGTATAAATCACAGCATTATATTAAAGTCTTACATGTCCGAAAGCTGTTGAATAAAATGAAGAATGGCTGTGAAAAACAAATTTAGACAACCCCCTTGGTGTCTAACACTTTCCAGATGCAGCTGCTCTTGTGTTTGTCTGAGCTTGCCAGGACTCAGGGAAACCCTGTTGAGAACCTACTTTACCAAAATAGAAATCAGGACACCTAATCATCTGCAGGATGAAGATGCAAAAGAGGCAATAACTGCAGATTAGGCAGTCTGTAACTTTCCACAGTTTAGTTCCTTTCTACTTGTTTGGAGTCCTGAAAGTACATGCAAGACTTCAATCCTGGCAGGCATGTGCTCTACCATTGAGCTATACTCCAATCTTTTATTTTAGTTTCTAACAGATAGTTAATTTTTGCTTTTTACTATCTTTCATATATTGCATATTGATGACAGTTTCCCCTTTCTTTACTCCTCCTGGCTTTCTCTACCCCACCTCTCCTCTCCTCCAGATCCATGCCTCCTATTTCACCTAAGAAAAGAGCAGAACTCCCAAAGATATCAACTGAACATAGCATAAAATATTGCAAAAACACTAGGCACAAACCATCATATCAAACATGGACAAGGCAACCCAGTAGAAGAAAAACAAAAGAATCAAAGACACCCTACTCCTACGGCTAGGAGTTCCAAAGAACTCATGAATGACTGACTGGCAGGAGTGGCCACCCAATGAATGGTGCAAATTGAGGCCCATGCCACAAGAGGAAGCCATGCCTGACATTTTCCTTTTTAGTGGCTATAATTATTAATAAAAGTATTATGATAGCCTCTTACGGAATAGTCCATCACATTGCTTAATTGAGAATCAGTTTTCTTGCTGACCATCTCTCTTAATATGAATTGATATATAGCATTGCTAAGGTGTATACATTAAGCATTCCTATAGTATATCACAAAATGTTCTCTGTTACAGCCTTCATCATATATGGATCACCATTGGTACGATAAAGTTCAGCTCACATCATTAGGTTCTGGAGACTCATTCTCCTCCTTTTATGGAAAGATAGACATTTGATGTTCTTAGTTCATAGTGTAGCTGCAAGGGTCGCAAATCACACTGCAGGAGCAGCTGCGTCTCTAGCACATGCCTGGTTTGGCTGATAACAACCATCTCATTATTGACAGAATATAAGTAGCATAATTTTTATCTTATAAGTGGAGAACTGCATGCAAAATATAACAATCAGAAAGAGGTGAAGCAGCCATGAGATTCATAAAGAGCTTAGGGCTGGATATTTGAATGTTCCTCTTCCCATTTAGCCTCATCTTCATTGAAAAAAACAGGATTCCGTGCACAAAAAAATATGGTAGTGTCAATGAGCCTGCAACAATTAGGGAAGCACAAGCACAGGAGGCAAGAGGCATAAGGCCAGTCCTTGAGGCAGGGTCAGTCTTGGGAGCATAGCTCCGATGGTGCTGCAGCCTGCAGCATAAATACACACAGGTAAATCAGTAGTTCAAAATTGGGGCTGGTAAAGCAGGAGCCATACCCCAGCAGCTAGTGATTACTAGAATGGTGCAGGAGACTTTGGAAATACCTTCAAACTTTGTTTGCTGGAAGTCCAGTGTCACATCTGATCCTCATTAAGATATCTTGGTTGGAGACAGTGTGGAAGGCAAGACTTGGTCTATAATGATACACATGGGTGTCAGTCAAGTGTCACGTAAAAAGAAGCCATTGAGCAGAGACCCTGCAATAGTGACTCTTCCGTCACTGAAATAAAAAGCCTTTACCAAAACAATTTAAGGAGAGAATGGATTTAGTCTGGCTCTTTGTTCTAGAGGTAGAGGCCCATCATTGCCAAGAAGGCATGGCCACAGTTAAGGAAACCACGTTGATGGGGACAAGAAGCTGGTTGATCACGTTGTCATCCACACACAGGAAGCAGAGAAAGGGGAAAGAAAAAAAAAACAGGAAGTAGGGTAAGGTTATAAATCTTCAAAGCCCACCCTCATTGACAAACTTCCTTTATCAAGGCTCCAACTCCTAAAGGCTGCATATCCTCCAAAATAGCTCCAACAGCTGGAGACCTGAGTTCAAGCACAGGAGCCTGTGAAGGACATTTCTCATTAGGACTTTCACAGAGCAATGAACTTGGGAGAACAACAGAGATTCTATTAGACAAGTGGAAAGGCAGTGCCTTGGCAGTGAGAGGAAGAGGAAGCAAAGGGCACAGGGATGGGAGAGAAGTGTCCACTAGGAAGAAGGTTTGTGGCCAAGAACAAGAACTGTCTTCTCTCTATGGAGAATGGGAGCTACTGACAGTTTAGACAGCACAATGGCCCAATTTATTTCCAAGGAATTAATTTTCTCCAGCTATAGGCAGATCAACTGATGAATGGCACCGACAAAACAGGTGCTACCACAGCCTTAGCATGGGGACCTTTGAACAAGGGTTTGGAGACTGTATGAGGATCTGTTTCCGAAGCACATTCTCCAGGTCGGGTCTGTAAGAACTGAGTGGGAGGGGCAGGGAGAAGGGACTGATGTGTGAGCAGAGGGAATCCTGCTGAGGGGGTTAGCCACTGGGCTGCTCTGAGATACCTGCCTCCAGTCCCATTTCTGCTGCTTTTCAAGGAAACTGAGATGAATTGTTGAATTATTGCTGCAGGTTCCGGTCTATAAAACAATAATATTATCAATTCTGTGGGGTTAACCAAGAGGGTAGATGTGAGGTGTAGGGATGATAGAGTATATTTTACTACTTAGCAGATGAAAGAAAAATACTACTTAGAAGATGAAAATCAGACAGAAATTAGAAAACTACTCAATAGATATTGGGGAAACACTGTGAAACCTTCAAAGTATAAAGCACCCCTGTCATAAGGCACATGTCAAAAAATGATGATAGAAAGGAAGAAGGAAAAACATCCACTTGAGAGAAAAACCGAAGGTAAGAAGATGACTGAGTATTAACATACACTACCACATAGCAAGGGTGGAGCACTACAGTCTAAGCATCCCCAAACAGGCCCGGAGGAAACCACACTTATCACGGTGGCATCTGGTGCTTGTTCCCATGTGTAGGAAAGCCTCTCCACAAGGATGATTTTGGAGTTTGCACCACAGAGTCCCCAGGTCTGAGCATTTTCTGAGGCTAGACTGTCGCAGAATCACACTTCCTTCAGACTAATCTGTGTATGCCTGAGGTCAGATGATATATCTTCAAAAAACTTCAAGGATGAAAGAGCTCTCATGGAAAGCAGATTAGTTCTAATTATTATGAATCTCTGCAACTATTTAAGCCCTGCACTTACCAAATAATTAGATCATTTATGAGGAATTCAAGCAGCAGGGCATCAGCGGCATAAATCAACATGTAAATATTGTGTCTTGTATGCAGTTAGAGTTCTGCTGTGTAAGGTAAGCATAATCTGCTAGGCACCACTTGGTCAGGCATTTTGCCCAACATGAGCAAAGGAAAAGGAACAGATTTCTTCCTTCTCTGCATAGCAACATGTTCACACTAAAAATGTATCCCTTGCTTTTGAAAATAGTGTACACATTATGGATATAGAATTATCATCATTAGGGAAAATAATTTCCAATAAAAAGTGAAATTTGAATTTGCATATGATCCAATATGTCAATCCCAGGCAATATACCCAAAGGTATATAAACTAATATATCATAGAGATACCTGTTCATAGTTGGAAATTTCTGTCTTGCCAGAAATCTTGAATACTCATCAATCACTTCCCAAATAATTGACTAGGAGGCTTAATATTACTTATAAATGCTCATGCAATAGCTCAAGCTTATTGCTAATCAGCTCTTACACTTAAATTATCCCATAAATATTATCTATGTTTAGCTACATGGCCTCATCTTTTTTCTCAGTCCAGATTCTCATCTTGCTTCTTCTGTCTCTGCCTTTCCTCTTCCCAGAATTCTCCTCCTCTGGTTGCCTGGCCTATACTTCTTACCTGGTTACTTCCAATCAGTGTTTTACTAAATCAATACAAGTGAAAAATTTTTATAGTATACAAGAGCATTTCCCATAGTGCCTGTTCACCTATGTAACTCCCCAGCTGTTCACAACAGCTAAGGTATAGAGACCACTTTGGCACATGCCAGTGGAGACTGGATAACGTTGAGTATGTGGTATAGATTCACAGTGATACAACTAAACAGAACTGAGTCAGGGGCTAGAGAGATGGTGCAGCAGCTAGCAATGCTTGTAGCTTGTCCAGATGACCCACATTGGCAACTTCACAACCACACACACACACACACACACACACACACACACATTAAAATAAAATAAATCTTTTTTTTAAAAAAAAAAAGAAGAAAACCATGCTGTTTGCAAGAAAATAGAAGTGACTGGAATTCATCATGTTTCATGAATCAGGGCATGATCAAAAAGACAAATATCACATGTGTGTTCTCATATAGAAAATAAAGAGTTCAAAAATCATAAACAGTAAGTAATGGTGGCATCTGGGGAGGGAAGCAGGAAAAAGATGTAGGTAAATTAAACAGTATAAAGGTACTTTATATACACGGATGAAAATGTCTTGATGAACACTTTTGTAAATCTAACATATGCTGATAATAAAGAAAACCATTTTCTTCCTAACAGCATGTAAATATCATGAGACGTTAAAGGATAAATTGTTTCAGGTCACATCACAAAGTGTCCAGGTATAAGAGGAAGTGTGATGTTTTCTATATTTAACTGGTAACCCAGGGACTGACATAAGCTTTGGTTTGAACAGACACAGGTGATAATTTGAAGGGCAGAAAGGCTTCCATTGAAAGTCAACAGCTGTGATACTGTTTCTGTTTAAAGAGGCTATCTGAGACCTTATTTCCAGTGGAATAAACAAATAATAAAATGGAAAGAGAACAAAGAAGACTGTAGGCACTTGGTGGCTTGCAGTCTGCTTGGTGTCCTACACTCTGAGATTACTAATTTTTAGCATCAGAAGAAAAGAACACCACCTTCCACCCTCCTAGATGGGTGGAAAGCGCTGTACTAGGTTTCTTTTTTAACTTTTAAATTTATTTTACATACCAACCAGTTTCTCCTCCCTCCTTTCATCCCATTCCCCACAGATACCTCTTTTCTACATACCCCCAAATTCACTCACAAAGGGTAAGGCCTCCCCTGGGAGTCAACAAAACACAGCATACCAAGTTGAAGCAGGACCAAGCTCCTCCCCTCAGCATCAAGATTGAGGGAGGCATCCCACTACAGGAATAGGTCCCAAACTGCTAGGGGCCCCACAAACAGATCAAGCTACACAACTGTCACCCACATGCAGAGGGCTTAGGTTGGTCACATGCAGGTTCTCTTGCTGTGGGTCTAAAGTCGCTGAGCTCCTAAAGGCACTGGTCAGGTGTCTCTGTGGGCTTCCAGGACATGATCTTGACCACCCCTTGCTCATAGAATCCCTTCTCCCTCTCTTCAACAGGACACCTGGAGCTCTGTCAGTGCTTGGCTGTGGATCTCTGCATCTGCTTCCATCAGTTACTCATAAGTAAATATTAGATGTAAAGCAAAAGTACCAGGCTACAATCCATAGCCCCAGGGAAGCTAGGTAACAAGGAGGACCCAAAGAGAATCACCCTGGGAAGAAGAAATAGACGAGATCTCCTGGGTAAATAGGGGATATAAGGAAGGGATGAGGGATGGGAATGTGAGGGATGGGATGGGTGAGTTTGGGGAGAGACAGAGAGGGAGAGCAATGAAAGAGATATCTTGATAGAGGGGGCCATTATGAGGTTAGGGAGAAACCTGGTGCCAGGGAAACTCCCAGGAATCCACAAGGATGACCCCAGCTAAGACTCCTAGCAAAAGTGGAAAAGATGTCTGAACTGACCTTCTTCTGTAATCAGGTTGATGACTACTATACTTTTCTGAGACTTCTAGGGAGAGAGGACTGTGCTTGCTTTCAGCTCAGCATGGTCTCTTTCTTGGCTTTAGAGGCTTCCTGGCTGAGCTTTTCTGATTCTCTCTGTCTGGATTTGCCCCAATACTTGGGTTTATGCTGTCTCCCACACTATTTTCTCAGTTGTGGATAACCTGAGCTATCAACTCAGAATTTTATTGAAGACCAAGGAAAATAAATTCAAATTGTTGAGTTAGCCAGAAAGCACTCTAAAATCTAACATCAGATCTCAAGAATCTGAAGCATAGAGCTTTCTCCTCTCACTACAGTTTGTAGGCCATTTCTTCCTTCTTCTCTGAATCATCTCTTCAATGCTTGCCCTGAAATCTCACTTCTGCTTGCTTTTCTCATAAATATAAATGTACATCTTCCAGGATATTAGTCTGTGGAACACGGACATCTTCTAAATGAGATATCAAGAACTTCTTTTGTCTAGTCAATGTGCCCAAGTAAAAAGACTTCTCAAACTACAGAGCCAGCACCAGGACCATCTGGGTCCAAGTTCAGACTTAGGTCTTGGCACTTGAGCTCAGGCTAGTCTGCCTCTGTATGAGTGACTAGGCTTCACGCAGGAGTGAGTGGGTACAGAATTGCCATTCCTATGAGAACAAACCCCAACTATTCCAGGTTTTTCTGTGTCTGCTGTGGCGGCTGCTTCCTCATTCTCCTCCCTTGACTTCCCCCAGATCCCATGCCTTCTTTCTCCCCCTCCTTCAGCTCTCTTCCTTTTTCTTCTTCCTTTTCTCCTTTTCCTCTTTCTGCTCCTTTCCTTTCTTTTCTTCATCTTCATTTTCAAACTCGTATCTTTTCTTCCTTTCTTTGTACTCCTTCCTTTACATCCTCTTATTATGCACATAGAACCCTACCCAACCCCACTCACACTGAAGAGCCAGCCCTCCCCTCC
>PVIH01013094.1:0-60122 GCA_004025045.1 Sigmodon hispidus
AAAAAAAAAAAAAAAAAAGAAGACTTCCCCTATAACCAAAAAAAAAAAAAAAAAAAAGAAAAGAACTTCTCTTCATCAACCCATGCCCTGAAGATTCATCAGCAGAAATACATTGAAGAAAAGTTTTTTCATTTACAAACTATGCTGCTGAGCCTTCACCATCAAAGAGAAGCTGAAATTACCTAAATGACACCTGAGGTTAAAAATAGCCCTACAGAGGGGAGAAAGCTGCCCACTGAAAGCATCATGAATATGTGAGTGTATTATTCCTTTACAGAGTATAAAATGTCCCTGTTTATATTCTCAGACTAGCTATAGGTGGAGTCTCTTTTTTAAGATGCTAGAAAAACTGAATATGCTTTTTACTTATTTCTACTTGCTTCCTAACCTTTTACTCTAAGGTGATGTAATTGTGAGGTATTTTTCTTCCAAGCAGTAAAAATTTTTAATCAATAAATCTAGTTTGTGTTTCTTTGTATTTTTTTTAAATACTACATGAATATGGGTGTTTTGCCTGAATGTAAATCTTTGTAACATGTATGTGTTTGGTATCCATAGCAGCCAAAAGAGGATGTTAGATGCCCAGGTACTGGACTTAACAGATAGTTGTGAGCTGCCATGTGAGTACTGGGAATTGAACATGGTTCCTTTGGGAGAGTATCCAGTGCTCTTAACCACTGAACCATCTCTTAGCCTCTAGTGTGTCTCTTTATCAGGAGATTGAAACCATTCATGTTAAGTGTTATTACTGAAGCTTGTCTATTACTTGTTGTAATTTCTTCTTTTTGTTAAGCTTTTTCAGAATTCTTCTGATTAAAAGTTCTCTATTGTTAATTTACCCCTGTTTTTCTTGGACATGTTTCTCCTTCATTTCAGCCTAAGGTATTCCTTACACAATCTGGAGAGAGCTGGCTTTGTACTAACAAATACATTTAATTTGTTTTACCTGGAATGGTTTAAATTTCTTTTTCAGTTGTAATAGATGCTTTTGCTGAGTATAATCTGAGTTTAAAAACATTGTCTTTCAGAACTTTGAATATACATTTCAAGTGTATTCTCGATTTCCTAGTTTCTCTAAAGTAATAAGGTATTATCCTGAGGTGTCTGCCCTTATAACTAGCATAACCTTTCTCTCACATATTTGAACATATTATATTTGTTCTGTTTTCATGTTTAAACTTTAGTGCATATTTGGTTTGGCACTGGGAGTTTATTCTTCTATTTGAAATTGTGAAGATTTTTTCATATGTTTTAATGATTGTGACATATAGAATATTGTAAACCATCAGTTTTCAACAATTTTAATAAATAAAACATTATTACAACTTCTTTAGTTTTAGTATTTACTATTAAAAAGCATGTTGTTTATAAGTAAAAATAATTTGACTTTCCCTTACACACCCAAATAAATTTTGTATTTTTTTCTAATTGTTCCTGCAAGGTTTTTATTAATACAGTGAATAAAAGAGAAAAAAGGCTATATCCTCATTTTTTTCCACAATAGTTAAAGATATTAAATTTTGTCTTTTTAGTATGATGTCAACATTTACTGTATGATTTAAATACCTTGCACACTTAATACTACATTTATACACAATGTAAAATTTTGTCATTTTCTTGATTTCTCAAATATATTCAGATGTACATTTTTACTCTTCCCTATTACATTCTCTCATATATATATGAGAGAGAGAGACACAGAGAGAGAGAGAGCCAGAGAAAGAGAGAGTCCCTCACTGAGCTCACCAATAGGCTAGGCAGTCTGAAAAATATAATAATAAAATTTGAGGTGTTTCTTACAAACTATGCTGCTGTTATGAGAATTCTAATCCATGCACAATACTTGCTTTTATATATATATTAGGAACCCAAATTCAAGTTTTCATAGTTGGGCAGAAAGCTTTCTATCAATTAAACCCTTTGAAATACTATTTAATAAGGACCAAAGGAATATAGACCTGAGATGCCTGCCTAATTTGCTTTCTATGAAACAATAAAGCCAACATACTAGTAAACATATTTTTACTTTATAATTTAATTCTATTTAATAAGTAAAGACCATGTAGAAGCCAGTTTCTTTGTGTATTTGATTACACAGTTTTACTTTATTATATGAATTCATTTAGTATGTAGAAATAAGCATTAAAATCATTTTCAATTTCAACTGTACACAAAAATAATAAATTTTATTTATTTATTATTAATAAATATAATTAAAAAATAAGAAAAAATCTGTCCCCCTAATCTGTCATGTCTCACACTGACAAAGATTTGAAATAAAGACTAAAATAATTTACACATAATTAATAATTAATTCATACAAGTAAAAAAGAATTATAAAAAGTGTTATATCTTACCACATGATTATCAATGCGTTTTTTGGTAAGTCAAATCAACCTGTCCTCCTAGACTTTCTTTGTAGCCTAATGCTAGCCCCAAACTCATAGAAACAGCTTTAAACATAAATGGTTTTAATCAATTAATTTAATAACAAAATATACTTGTATTGTCTACAGGGAATTTTCCAAAAGTTACTAATTAAAATATTTATGCCAAATTTTATAATTACATAGCAAATGTACAAAATTTTTCTATATAGCCAATTTACATAAATTACTATTGCTATAGTATTTTTTGATATTTGGGAAAGATATAAAACAGATTATGTAATCTCCATCTTTATATTAGATAAAATTTTCTAAAAAAAAAGTCATAAGTCAAAGAAATAAAATATGTGCTACATTGCTTATTTCATGTAACATGTTAATGATAAAACCAAATAATCAAACTAATTAATATATTATGTACAATATACTTCTGTATAAATATACACATGTACATGTAGGATATCATTCTATATATATTATATTATATATAATTTAGAATTCCCTATGTACTTACATATACACATGTTGCAAACTTCTTTATGTAATACATAAAATTTTATCTGTGCTATTTTCTGTGAAACATTGTTTTTTGCATACTATTTTAGAAAACAGTGACCCAAATGGAAAAAAAAAGTATAATTCTAGGTCTCTGTATTAGCTGCTTTTTCTCAGCTTAGTTTGCTAGTATGTTGTTTATGGCTCTTAAATATGTTTATTCAATTCCTGAGCTTGAGTATTGTCCATGTGTTTTATATTTTTTCTGAGCCAAGAAAACTAGCTGGGGCATATTTTCCTTATTAAAAAAAAAGCATAGTTATAAAATGAAAACTGCTCAGAGGTGATGTGGAAAAGAGGTCATGACCTAGCATTGTCTCCTCATATTCTACTTATCAAAGAGGTTATATTTTTTATGTCAAGAGCAAATGGAAATGAAATCACTTCATCACTAACTTTGGCCTTCAGTAAAGTCAAAGTCTTTGGTAATATATTCAAGTGGGTGTACAACAGGGAGAATGAAACCTGATCTTTGCAAAAAACACTGTCTTTAACATAATAATCAAATGTAAAAACGAATGAGGCTGTGTTTTGTTCCTCTGTAGTTGTTCACTTTACTTACCTATTATGAATTGGCTTAAAATACACAGTCTACTCCAATTTGTCATTGAAAACTTGAATACAAAAGTACAATATATACAACATTAAACATTATCTTTAATTTTATAATGTACAGTATCAGGTTTTGTGAAGTTTCTGAAAAGGAATCACTGGTCACAAAATTATGAATTCGATGAAAACTATATAAGAAATCATGTCTATAGTGGATTATCTTATATACTTCATTAAATGTAGATTTCACTCAGACCTTGAATTATTTTATCAGAAAATGAAGAGGCAGAATTTAATCATGCTAACATAATAAAAAACTATAAGAGTTGGCTGAAATCAAAGAAATATTAGAAATTAATATCTATGTTCTAACTACAATGTGAATGTTTCATTCAAGTAAAAACAAGCACCAGGAGACTAATAGCTTTGTAAAACTTATTAAGACTATCAGCCCATATTTAAACCTAAACCCTAACTATTACTATGATAGTTACTTTAGGGGAATTCTATGACTATATGGATGTTCCTTTGTGTTAAAAAAAGTAATATATCCAGGATAATATTTAGTAGCATGAAAAAATAGAATTTCTTTGTTCAGATATACAAAATAGACTTATATAAAGTATGTTAGTTTTTCATTCTTGTCATTACAAATAAAATAGTTTTATAACATAAGCACTTACTATATTCAGGGCAAAAACAATAGTTCAGTTTACGGCCACAATGTGAACATTCATTTTTTTGACCTTGGTTTTCATTTAATCCTATATAAACAAAAATCATTCTTAATAAATATTATTTAGTATTTTTATGTGTTATTTATTATCAGAGTTCAGAGCAAAAATATCAGTTTTTTCCTTATTATTAATATTTTTCATGAGATATTTTAGAGACATATCCCGAATAAGAATACTTGAATTATTTTGATACTAAGACAAACATTTAAATAATTCTGAGTAAAGGAACCCAGACCCAGAAAAACATGCAGGAATGTACTCATTCATACATAGATATTAGACTTAAAGCAAAAAATAAACAGTCTCCAATCTACAATCCCAGAAAAGCTAGTTAACAAGGAGAGTTCAGGCTGTTTCTCTGCTTGGACTGGCACCTTGAAGCCCATTCTCTCCAGAGGAACATCTAACCCATTCTTGATATTAGAATGAGGAAATCGGACTTACCTGTAGTGGATGCTGAGCTAATCAACCTTGGGACCTCTTGGCGTTTCTGGGGAGGAAATAGGGGCTAGGGAGGAAGGAGGCTGAAGACTGACCAGGAGGGGTCGGGAGGAAGAAGGGAGTTAGAACAAGGGGATACATGGATAAAAAATGAGACTTTATTCTATAAAAATAAAAATAAAAAATTTAAAGGCAATAATATGTGTTTAAACAAACAAACAAACATAAAATGAAGAATCCTAAGAGAGACATCCATAGTGCCCCTGGGAATATGAAATAGGTAAGATCTCCTGAGAAAACTGGAAGCACTGGGGAGGACAGTGTAAGGGGAGCTGGGAAAACAACAGGAAAGAACAGGATAAATAAGTTGGGGGAGGAACAGAGAGTAAAAGCAAGAAAAAGATATCTTGATCGAGCCATTCTGGGGCTAGGGAGAAAACTAGAGCTAGATATTCATCCAAGAATCCAGAAGAATGACTCCAACCAAAACTCCAAGACATAGTAAAGAGGAGTGTACCTAAACTGAGCTTCCCTTGTAATCAAATGGTTGAACACCCTAATTGTCATCTTAGAATCTTCATCTAGCAAATGGATAGAAGCAGATGCAGATACGCACAGTTAAGCACTGGAAAAGTTCCCAGTCCAGTTAAAGAGAGGGAGGAGGAATTATATGAGCAAAGGGGTCAAGATTATGATGGGGAAACCCACAGAGACAGCTGACCTGAGCTATTGGGAGTTCATTGACTCTGGACTGACAGCTGGAAATGTGAATGGGATCAAATTAGGCCCTCTGAATGTGGATGTCCATTGCATGGATTTGGCAGGTTATGGGGTTTCTGGCATAGGGATCAGGATGTATCCTTAGTTCATGAACTAATTTTTGGAGCCCATTTCATATAGAGATATCCTTCTCATCCTTGATACAAGGTCCTGCCTATACTCCATATGCCAGACTTGTTTGACTCCTCATAGGAGGTCTTATTCTCTGTGAGAAGTGGATCGGGAAATGGAGAAGGGAAAGCTAAGGCGTAAGTGGGAGGAGAGAGAGTGAATTGTAGTTGATATGTAAAATGAAAAAAAAAAAACTTTAAATAAAAAATAGCTAGCAGACCGGGTGCTGTCTGCAGAGTCCCAGCGCACTCTGTAGCAGGGGCAGAGAAAGTCTGCCTCTCACCATACCCACAGATGCTGCTAAGGGAACTTGCAGGGCTACCCACCTAAACTTCCAAATGAGCGAACAGATAACTTCTGGGGTCTCTGAAGGACAGACTCAGACCCTGCCCAGAGAGGTGACAGGAGCCACACAAGCCCAAGTGCCACTACTGACCAGGACCCATCTAATCGTGAACCACTGAAGCCATGGGCAAACGTCAGGGCAAAAAATTACATAATAATACAAAGGGCAATATGGTAACTCCAGAAGAGAGTGGCGATCTTACAAATACAAGACCTGAACTGAGCAATGAAGAGGAAACAGAAGGAAACAACACCAAAAATTCTTTTTGATGATCATCGAAGCTCTCAAAGAAGATATGAAAAATAGCCTTAAAGAAATAGAAGAAAATACAAACAAAAAATTGGAAGAGATGAACAAATCTATGAAAGAAACATGCCAGGAACTAAAAGCTGAAATAGAAGCAATAAAAAAGGCAAAAAATGAGGCAAAAAAGGAAATAGAAAACCTGAAGAAAAAAGCTGGAAACACAGATACAAGCATAACAAACAGAGTTCAAGAGATGGAGGATAGAATCTCTGAAGTGGAAGACTCAGTAGCTCAAATAGATATATCAGTCAAAGAAAATAGTAAAACTAAAAAAGCCATAACTCAAAATGTTCAGGAAATATGGGACACCATGAAAAGACCTAATCTGAGAATCATAGGAATATAAGGAGAAGAATACCAGCTCAAAGGTACAGATAGTGTTTTCAAAAAAATTATAGAAGAAAACTTCCCTGACGTGAAGAAGGAAATGCCTATAAACATATAAGAAGCTTACAGAACACCAAGTAGATATGATCCCAAAAAAAAGTCAGCGTGCCACATTATAATCAAGCCACAAAACATACAAAACAAAGAAAAAATTTTAAGAGCTGCAAAAGAAAAGGGCCAACTCACATATAAAGGCAGACCCATCAGAATAAGGCCTGACTATTCAATGGAAAGGATGAAAGCTAGAGAGCTTGGTCAGAAGTTATATAGACGCTAAAACAGCATGGATGCCAAACTAAAATACTATAACCTGCAAAATTATCAATCACCATAGATGGAGTAAATAAGGTATTTCAGGACAAATTCAGACTGAAAGAATATCTATCTACCAATCCAGCAATACAGAGAGTATTAGAGGGAAAACTCCAATCTAAGGACCCCAGATACACCCATGGAATCACAAACAATCAATAATTCCACAGAAGAATACCCTAGAGAAAGGAAATACAAGCAAGTTACCATCAAAAATGGCAGGAAATATGAATCAATGGTCACTAATTTCCCTTAATATCAATGGTTTCAACTCTCCTATAAATGTCACACACTAACAAGATGGATACAACAACAGAAGCCATCTTTCTGTTGCCTACAAGAAACACACCTCAACCACAAAGACAGACACAGGCTTAGAATAAAGGGTTGGGAAAATATTTTCCAGTCAAATGGTCCTAAGAAAAAAGCAGGGGTTGCAATCCTAATATCTAACAAAGTAGACTTTAAGCTAAAAGCAATTAAAAGGGACCAAGATGGTCACTACTTATTCATCACAGGAAAAATTGGTGAAAAGGAAATTTCAATCTTGAATATTTATGCCCCTAATATAAGGGCACCTACTTATGTAAAAGAAACACTGCTAAAGCTTGAATCCCACATCAGTTCTTACACCCTAATAGTGGGAGACTTCAATACCCCACTTTCAACCCTGGATAGATCAACCAGATGGAGTCTCAACAGAGAAATAGGTAGTCTAAAAGAGGTTATGATGCAAATGGATTTCATAGATATCTACAGAACCTTCCACCCAAAGGCAAAGGAATATTCATATTTCTCAGCTCCTCATGGAACTTTCTCCAAAATTGACCACGTAATTGGTCCTTAAACAAATATCAACAGATACAAAAAAATGGAAATAATCCCTTGTAACATATCGGACCACCAGGGCCTAAAGTTAGAGTTCAACAACATCAAAACCCAAAGAAAGCCTACCAACTCATGGAAACTAAACATCACTCAGCTGAACCATCTCTTGATCAAGAGAAATTAAGAAAGAAATCAAAGTCTTCCTAGAATTTAATGAAAATGAATCGACAACATATCCAAACTTGTGGGACACAATGAAAGCAGTCTTAAGAGGAAAATTCATAGTGCTAGATGCCTTTATGAAAAACCCAGAGAAATCCCACACTAGAGACCTAACAGCTCAGATGAAAGCCTTAGAACAATTAGACGCAAACTCACCTAGAAGGAGTAGACAGCAGGAAATAATCAATCTTAGAGCTGAAATCAATACAATTGAAACAAAAAGAACAATACAAAGAATCAACGAATCTAAGAGTTGGTTCTTTGAGAAAGTTAACAAGATAGATAAGCCCTTAGGCAAACTAATCAAAAAAAAAAAAAAAAAAAAAAAAAAAAAAAAAAAAAAAAAAAAAAAAAAAAAAAAAAACAGAGAGAGAGTGTTCAAATCAACAAAATCAGAAACGAAAAGGGGGACATAATAACAGACCCCCAAGAAATACAGAGAATTATCAGATCATATTTTGAAAATCTGTATTCCACAAAAAATGGGAAACCTAGAAGAAATGGACAGCTTTCTGGACAGGTAACATCTACCAAAATTAAATGAAGATCAGATTAATTACCTAAACAGGCCTATAACCCTTAAGGAAATTGAAGCTGCCATTAAAAACCTCCCCCAAAATAAAAGCCCTGGCCCAGATGGTTCTAGTGCCAAATTCTACCAGACATTCAAAGAAGAATTACTACCGTTACTCCTCATACTATTTTACACAGTAGAAACTGAAGGAATATTGCCAAATTCCTTTTATGAGGCCACAATCACCCTAATACGCAAGCCACTCAAAGACACAACAAAGAAGGAGAATTACAGACCAATTTCCATCATGAATATTGATGCCAAAATTCTCAACAAAAGTTTGGCAAATCGTATACAACAATGTATCAAAGATATCATCCACCACGACCAAGTAGGTTTTATCCCAGAAATGCAGGGCTCGTTTAACATAGGAAAAACTGTAGATGTTATTAATCACATAAACAAACTAAAGGAATAAAACCACATAATCATATCCATAGATGTGGAAAAAGCCTTTGACAAAATCCAACACTCCTTTATGAGTAAAGCCCTGGAGAGATCAGGAATATAGGGAGAATACCTAAATATAATAAAGACGATTTACAAGAAGCAGACAGCCAGTATCAAACTTAATGGAGAAAAACTCAAAGCAATTCCACTAAAGTCAGGAACTAGACAAGGATGTCCTCTCTCCCTTTATCTATTCAATATAGTTCTCGAAGTTTTAGATAAAGCAATAAGGGAATGAAAGAGAATAAGGGGTTACAAATTGGAAAAGAAGAAGTGAAGCTATCTCTTTTTGCAGATGATATTATTGTATACATAAGTGACCCACAAAATTCTTCCAAGAAACTGCTACAGCTGATAAACACCTTCAGCAATGTAGCAGGATACAAGATAAACTCAAAGAAATCAGTAGCCCTTCTATACACTAAGACAGAAGAGCTGAAAAAGAATTAAGGGAAACATTACCCTTCATAATAGCTGCAAATAGTATTAAATACCTTGGAGTAACTATAACCAAAGAAGTAACAGACCTATTTCACAAAAATTTTAAATCACTGAAGAAAGAAATTGAAGAGGATATCAGAAAATGGAAAGCTCCCCCATGTTCCTGGATTGGTAGGATCAACATAGTAAAAATGGCAATTCTACCAAAGGCAATCTACAGATTCAATGCACTGCCCATCAAAATCCCAACACAATATTTTTTAGACCTTGAAAGAACAATACTCAATTTCATTTGGAATAACAGGAAAGCCAGGATTGCCAAAACAATTATACTCAACAAAAGAACCTCAGGATGTATCACCATCCCTGACTTCAAGCTATTCTATAGAGCTACAGTAATAAAAACAGCCTGGTACTGGCATAAAAGCAGACTTGTGGACCAATGGAATAGAACTGAGGATCCAGACATTAACCCAAAAACCTATGAACACCTGATTTTTGACAAAGAGGCCCAAAACATTCAATGGAAATAAGATAGTATATTTAACAAATGGTGTTGGCATAGCTGGATGGAAGTGTGTAGAAAAATGCAAATAGATCTGAGCCTGTCACCCTGCACAAAACTCAAATCCAAGTGAATCAACGACCTCAACTTAAACCCAGTCACTTTGAACTAGATAGAAAAGAAAGTGGGAAATACACTTCTACAAATTGGCATAGGCGACCACTTCCTAAATATAACACCAGTGGCACAGACACTAAGACCAACAGTGGGATCTCCTTAAGCTAGGATGCTTCTGCAAAGCCAAGGACACAGTCAATAGGACAAAACGACAGCCTACAGAATGGGAAAAGATTTTCACCAACCCTACAAGTGACAGAGGACTGATCTCTAAGGTATATAAAGAGCTCAAGAATCTAGAGCCCAAAACCTTGGATAACCAAATCAGAAAATGGGGTACAGATCTAAAAAGGGAATTCTCAGCAGAGGAACTGCAAATGACTGAAAGGCACCTGAAAGAGTGCTCTTCACCTTTAGCCATCAGAGAAATGCAAATCAAAACAACTTTGAGATACCACCTAACACCTGTTAGATTGGCTAAGATAAAAGGCACAGATGATAGCCTATGTTTTAGAGGATGGGGAGCAAGGGGAACATTCCTGCATTTTTGATGACAGTGTAAGCATGTTCAGCCACTTTGGAATGCAATATGGCGGTTTCTCAGAAAATTGAGAGTCAGTCTCCCCAAGGACCCAGCTATACCACTTCTGGGTGTATACCCTAAAGAGGCACATTCACACTCCAAAGGTATTAGCTCAGCTATGTTCATAGCAGCATTATTTGTAATAGCAAGAATGTGTAAACAACTTAGATGTCCCTCAACTGAAGAATGGATTAACAAACTGTGGTACATCTACACAATGGAATACAACTCAGCAGTAAGAAAAAATGATATCCTAAAATTCACAGGCAAATGGATGGATTTGGAGAATATCCTCATGAGCGAGGTATCACAATCTCAGAAAAATAATCAGGGGATGTACTCACTCATTAGTGGTCTCTAAACCAAAAAACATGGAAAAAAGACAAGCATTCCCAAGCGGCAAACCACAACCATTGAACATCTTGGGATCTGAAACACCCTGGACTGACCCTTCAGACCCCACTCCAACTATAGACACACCTGACTCACTCTTGAGGGAGGGGGGACAAAACTGGATTTGGCCAGGAGTGGAGACTGATCCAGGCATTATTGGGTCAGTGGGACCATAGGACTGTCTCCTCCCTGCCCAGGTAGGGGATGGGGAGTTGGGGAGAAGAAAAAAATGACCTGATGTGGTGGGAGGGGGAAGAGACCTTGAATAAGGATATACAGGGATGGAAAAAAAAATTCAGAGGGAAAGCTGAACACAAAGTAAATATATGTGTAGCAATCTTATTTGCATTATCACCCTTGATAAGCCATGCTTATGATTCTTATCCTCTTTATAGTTATTGTTAACTTATCAGCATTTTAAATTAATTTTACTGTTTTTCTTGATAAATACAAAATAAATAAAGAAAAAAAAAGTAGTGGGAGACTTCAACCCCCCCCAAAAAAATAGCTAGCCTAAATATATAGAGAAAATTATTCTCTAAGAAATACAGTGAGTCATGACACACATTCTGATGGATAAGTAGAGACATAGTATTAGTGAGCGTGAATATAGGTGTCCAATATTCCAGGGCATTTTGGTCTATCTATATGTCTGTCATACTATTATCATAAAAAGATATACACATAATATTTTATTGTAATATAAATATATAAAACAACAATTTTATGGCTGATGCATATGTACCAGCTGGTAAAAACAGAAAAAAAAATGAAAAAAGGGAGGAGTAAAGTAGCAGAGAGTAACAAAGAAAAACATGAACTTTACATTAGATTTAACTGCATTGCTTGATTTGTGAATGGAAGTCATAAATCTACAAGGTTGAATGCAATAATCACTTAAATATATGAAAGGCAGCGATAAGACTTACCTAAATATTCACAATTATAACAAGTATAGGAGATAAAATTGATTTTTTATGGAGATAAATTTATGTCATGTATGACTATGTGCAAAAATTCAAAATATATCTACATAAATGTTGGCTTAGCACATACACTAATGAAAATGGAAAATTCCAGCCCTGTATGAAGCCTTATATACAGTTTATTATCCTCAGACTAAAAGGATAGACAGGCCACTGGAAATTTTATCTTGTTGACAGTAGAGAATTTGTTGAAAGGGAAAGATATGAGACTAGGGAACTGGCTGTGTTAATTACCATAAAGATGTGTATTTCTTAATAAAATACTTCAGAACAGATAGTATAAGCAACAAAATGTATTGCTTCATATACTGAGTCAAGAAATTCAAAAATCAATGTTCTAATATAGGTTAGTTCTGAGAATATGAGGATGAAGATGTAGATGGTATGCATGTGACTACCTTCTTGTTTGTCATTATGTAGTATTATTTCCCCTAGGATATTCTATCTGCTGAAATTAATTGAATTTTAGAAACACATATTTGGATACTGGACTCCTCTAATTACCTCAGTAAAAAGTAAAATATTTGTAAGGAGAAACTCCTCACTTTATATCACATTCCAAAATAATAATGAATATGACTTAATTTTTTTTTTGAGGAGTCGATTCATTTCACAATAGAGGAAATGGTTTGTTATATTACCATTAGTACCATCTATTAGACTACACATATTTTGTGTCCCACTTATGTGTTGGTATACGCAAGTTCAAAGCTAATGATATAATCATGAATCATAGTTTTATGACTAAGATGCAGATAGGTATATTTAATCATTAGAGTGTAAAAACTTTAGTGTTACATGATAGGAACTATTATAAATATTGAGTAATATGTTAGAGTACTATTGGGTTCAATGTAATCAAAATACAGGGGAAAAGTGTAGAAGTAGATTATAGATGAAAGAAATATATCACTGCATTGATGAAGTTCTAAGTTGTGGCTGTCTGTGGACTTATTTTAAATTACAGGGATGAAAAATATATAATTATAATTGGTTTGACATTATTTCTAGATAGATTCTCATCTATAACTCTATTAATAAGTTACCATAATTCTTCAATTATTTCTTTACCCTGTTGATAAAATTCTGAGAAACTGAACTTGGTTTGCGTTACTTTTATATTTGCATCAAATGAATACAATTATCTTTTCCAAATATATGGCATATTTTCTATAAGAAAATTTAATTTGTTAGGAAGAAGAATTTGTTCTTTGGTTTATTTTATTTAGTCATAAGTGGTAAATGATGAATTAAAACTAGTCTCAGAGGTATATATGAGATTGACTTGATGTGTCACAGTATGGCTTACAAACACACATATTAGAAAACCATGTTAAAAATATTTAATCTATGTCTTAAAACTCTTTTACCTCTCAAACTCTCTACTTACTGTCTTACAACTTTTAATTGTACCCAGAAAACAATAAGCTCCCATCTATAACCAACAAAACTGTTCATACTTTTAATAAAACTTTTTATGTCAAATATCATCATGTATATTGGACATAGATGGAAATGTAAGATTCATGTCTATTAAGTACTATTAAATTGTCTCAGAGCAATTAATTTATTATCTTGGAGGGTAATGTCATAGTGATATAGGCAAATAAAATTTTGTCAAATTTCAAATTCACTATGTGTATATTTTGTCAAATATTGATTAGTAACATTTGAAAAAAAGATATGTGAAAATATGATTCAGAAATGCAGCGAATTTTTCTTTACTTAAATGTTTCATGTTTCTCCTTACTATGACCAAATACCTGATGCATGGTTTAATTTTGGCTATCAACTTGTGAGAGTCTAACTACCATGTCTTTGAGTTGGTCTTTAAATATTTCCTATAATGATTCATTGAAGAATAGAATCTCTCCCTTACAGCACTGTCCAGTGCCAGCCTCCATATAAGTAAGTCAGATGGACTTTTGCTTTTGTCTGAATACATATATTCTTTGATGGTGAGGTCAGCCACTTTTTTGCAGCTGTTTATTTGGTCCTTACTAACTAACAAACAAACATAGCTTCTCTTCTTTCTAGTGTCAACTTTGGATCAAATTCTTTTCCAGAATCCTTAAAAATTTTAGTGTCAAATTAGAATTGCAGGAGCATTCATTTCTGGAAACTGAGCAGCTTTTGCATTCTGAGGGCCTTACCCTCTCCACTGTAAAGCACCAGCATGGGAGTATGCCATTACCTGAACAGCTTGGCACTGTGGCATTATGAGGGCAGTGACAGAACAAAAGAAGGACAGACACACAAACAAGGCACTTATTGTGTCAACAACGCAGAGCATCAGCAGATTTTTATATACCGCACAGAGGGAAGTTTTAGCTGGTCTCAATAGGAGCTCTATCTAGGCACACTATCTCAGAGTGCAGACTTTCAGTAGGAGTAATCTGAAACTTCTGGCTTTTACATATACTCTTAACGTTTGTACTCAGACTAGAGGAAAGTGTGACAATTTCCCTCTGGTCCGATGCTTTGGTCCTTAAGATGGCTCTGCTCAAACACATTAATTTAGAGATTGATCTTCTCATTATACCACATTCTCTCAAGGGTCCCCAGGCTTACCATGGCTTCCTCAACTCTAAAAGAGAATACACATTCTGCAATCCATATTTTGTAAAATAAAATCACCTAAATTATTCCTACCTGTCACTATCACTCTCATTTTCCTCTCAAAAATTCTAATTTAGACATTGGTCCCGGAGAAACAAACTTAAGAGAATAGATTTACCTACTGGGCTTAGAAATATCTTGGGCTAGTTTGACATCTTTAGAAATCCCACAGGTAATAAAGACTTCTCTGTTAGCATGGAGAACATTGAAAGCTCATAGAGAAAATTATTAAAAAAATAGGTAAGATAAATTCATCTGATAATCCTGGTCTTCAAAAGTATAAAGCAGCTCCCTTGATAAAATCACACTTGGTGACAAAAAATAGTATATGAATAAGTAACATTTTGAACATTAGTGCAATACTGATTCTGGCTGGCTGCTTTTAGCAACTCTGAAAAAAGGGGAAAAAGAATAAGGTCGGAGATAACAATTCCAGTTTAGTTGAATATAAATTTTCTATAGGTTGCTAATTAGGCCCTGTAAAAGCATCTTCTCTCTAATAGACCTAAAGCTTAAGTTATAAAAAATCAAACTCAAATGTCATATAATTAGCTGACTTACAAGGCAGCTTTTAGTGCCAGGCTCAAAGAGTGTTAGAAATCAAAATGAGGATACTGATCACACAGGAGTGGAATTTTCTTGCCTAGGTTGGAGTTGTCTTGGAGACTACTGATGTTACTGATGTTATTAAACTTCTACATTTTTAATTTCTTATATTTTTATGTCATCAAAGAAAGTAATATCTCTAACTCTCTAACCTTGGTAAGGAACACATATCTACTGTCTTCCAGTATTACCCTATTTCTGGAGGTACATACAAGTCTAAAACTTTCTAATTAATTAAAGAGAAATCTGGGATATACGTGTGGGGATGGATGTTAAAAATAGAGGTAATGGCAAATGAAATATAATATTAAACCAGACTGAGTTTACTGCTGTGGAATTACTGAACACATATTCCTTGTTTGAACTCCAGCTTACCCAGTTAATATTCTGCTAACAGTTTACTTGATTGTTTGGCTAAAATATGAGTCAACATATTGCCTACTGTGAATGTCTTTTGTCTATTAGTTCACTCTTCATGGAGGAAGTATCCCAACACAATATTTTTTGGACCTTGAAAGAACAATACTCAATTTAATTTGGAATAACAGGAAAGCCAGGATAGCCAAAACAATTTTACTCAACAAAAGAACCTCAGGAGGTAAAAGAAAACAAAGAAACATGAGAAATCAGAATGTTGAAGTGAATTTGACTAAATAACCTAACAATCCACTAAGGGTGACTGAAAGATATACATTCATTCAAAGTGTAGTAAAACCGATTTCTGAGAGGTTGACAGTAGAACAGCACTGATCTCTTGCTATTGCTTCATATCGTGTCCACTGATGACCAGCCAATTGTATCTGGCAAGTTGACTACATTGGGTCACTTTTGTCATAGAAAAGGAATCTGTATCCCACAGTGCAATATTTCTGACTAAAGAACTCACTTCACAACCATATACATCTTGCACTAGGTTGGCTCATGCTCATTGAGTTCTCTAGCCTTACCTTACTCTCACATAATTTAAAGAAGCACTCTTTATAGAATGTTGAAATAGCTTTTAAAGACAATTTCATGGGTATCTTGGTGAGATATCCTAGAAGGAACAGATAGGTTTCTCCAGAAAGAAAAATCTGTGAAATGTCAAGTGTTTTTTGTTTGCAATGCAGTATTGTCTATATTAATTATTCTAGTTACTGAATTATTGAAATAATCTTGCCAAATATAAAATTAAAACAATTTTATTTCATTCCCCATAAAATGTCTATTTTAAATTATTTATTAATACAATAATATTGTTTCTTTTCTTATTATAATATGTATGTATGATTTAAAATGAGTTCAGAATTTATAAGCTTGCTAACTTTCTTGCTTATAATTATATTTGAACACTCCAAATACAATTTTCTGGAGATTTCAGAGGGTAGGTATACTTACATTCATCATAAGAAGTACCAAGAATATCAGGGTCCGACAAAAAAATAAATAAATTTTTACATCATACCTCTTGAGAGTAAAAAAAAAATTATGAAACATACTATTTCAATAAATAAGACTGATCAGCCCCACCTACATACATAATTATACACTTACACACAAACATACTCATAAATAAATGCAAAAATATAAAGGAATAATAAATTATGTTAAAATGAAATGTGGACAGTATCTAGAAAACAGTATCAAAAGGCTACTAATTGCAATATTTATACTGCTTACTAACATTACCTGGTTTCATGTCCTAAGACAGGGAAAGGCCATTAACCTGAAGAAATGAAATAGTCTTTGATGACAAGATGAGTTTTACACAATTTACCAGCCCCAAGTAGCTCAAGCTATCTACACTTATACTTTAAAAGCAAGCATGTCTTTCCATACTAAAAAAACATGTTTTTCTCACCCTTCAACATTAACCTCTGGAGAAAATAAGTAATTTAAATATATTTTCCCACAACTTTTACATCAAAACATACTTAAAAATAGAAACTACAGTTATCATCTTGCTGTCTTGGCCAAATCTTAAGCCAACCACATCCTGTATCTTCAAAACTAATGGTGATTAATGTAGGCCCACATTTTCAAGAATATTGTTCAAAATTTAATAAGGCATATTTACAGAAATGGGGATATTCTGCCTCTGATCCATTCAGCACTAAATCATAACAGCTTCCATGGTCTGGAGAGACAGCTGATATCCCTAGACAAGAAACCTGAGAAGATTCAGCTCCAAATAAACTTTGGAGAAAATATTTGAGAAGAAAAATGTGGTTTCTAGGAATAATAACATCTGTCCCATGTGTGACTGACAAAGAGACAGTAAAAACTTCCAGAAGAATCAGCATGTAGTTCACAAACTCTCTGAAGTATTTTGATCTGTCCTGAAGTTCAATGGCCCTTGCTAAGTGAGACTGTCCCCACCTGCTTTGTCTACAAAGACCTGTTGGAGAAGCAATAATATATTGGTCTGAAACTAGACCTCACAGCTCCCAAGAACATTAGATGATTTTTTATGGCCAGATAAATTTATAAGTCTAAGATAACTAAAATAGTAATCAAACAAATTGGAAAATGCTCAAATCATTTCTGTTATACAGAAAAACATTAGTCAGTTATTTAAATAGAAGCCTCATACTATGTGTTTAAATAAAGAAAAACATATTTATATAATAAATATATAGCACAAAGTCACTACTAATTTATGATGGCAGCATGAGATTTCAATCACATTGAAAAATGCTCTCAATGGGATCAATCCTTGCTCTCTCTCTCTCTCTCTCTCTCTCTCTCTCTCTCTCTCATTCCTAAATATCAAAGTCTTCCACAAGTTTTCATAGAATATGAGGGTTGCTGATGGCTGTATGTGGCTAAATGTAAAAAGTGAATTATAAAAAACAGTTCCAGTGGTGATAAAACATATAAAGATAGATCAGAGAGAGTTTTTGAGAGAAGATTTTACTGATGATGCCTATAAATTTCAAAATGTATATGGAACATGCTATTCTATAACACTGACACACACATGTTATATAAATGCATGCATCCACGTTGGTATATATGTATGTGTTCAAATAAAGCAGGAAAATTGGAATTACTTTAAGCATTAGAGAAGTCATATATTGTTTAAAAAAAAAAAAAAACAAGTACCTACCAATTTTGGGCAAGTAAATTTATCCTGGAGGCCCAGAAATAAATACAGGTTATTGGAATTGCTTTTGGTTGTCTATAGAAACATGTTGACCATATAAATTGGTCATGTACAGAAGTCAGTTTGGTAATGACCATAAATTACATTTTTTTTAAACCAGGCTACACAGAATATTATTTAAGAGATTACATTCTTTAAATATTTCTGGAAAGTATAATAACAAATATTTCAACTCATTTATACTATAATTATGACAAAAAATTTAAAGAAAGGAGGTACACTCACAGTTTGTTTAATATTTAACCAAATTTTATCATGTCTTGTGAAATATTTCACATTATCAATATGATAAATCATATCAGCAAATTAATTTAAAAAGCCTATATAATACATCAAACAAAGAAATGCAAATTCATGCTGAAAACTTCTTTAACAATGTTTACTGAAATCTTTGCTTTATATTAGAGCTATAGACATATATCCTTCCATGCCTAAACTGTTTCAAAAATACATGTACATTTTTATCAAATAAAACCTATTTACATGGTTTTCATTGCTCCAAGCAATGGACAAAATTAGAATAAAATGAGCACTTTCCTCTCTTTAACAGTTTCAATCTGCAGGCTCAAGTGGTAAGAGTTGCATTAAACCTGGTTTACTCTTTGCAAGTGATTAGATCCACAGGGCTCTAACTTTGTCAAGTGAATCAATTCATCAATGAATGTATGACAGGTTTTTTTTTTTTTTTTTGTGGAAGAGTTAGAAATGAGGAGGCAAATTACATCTAGAGGAAGAAGGCAATTGTGGACAGGCTCTGGAGAGATAATACATTTCTCAGCTTCTTCTCTATCAGCTCCCTAGCTTCCTTCTAATGAGTGTTTTCTCTTCCCTCACCCCCTTTCTATGGTATTTCTGCCATTCTAAAGGCCTATGCACAGTTTAGCCAAGTAAGGACTTAAACCAAGAAGACCTCTAAAATGGGAGCCAATAGAAAGTCTTCTTTCTTTTCTATTACTGTTTATTAGATATTCTGTTACTATGATGACACTTGATTGACACACTCTTGCCTAGAATTTTTAGTAGCAATGTAACAAAAAAAAATTGCTAAGATTCATTATTTTGTCTATATAGAAAAACTAACCCCTTGTTTTCTGGAGTAATAGCTTATGGAAAATTATCATTTCTGAGCCACATTCTCCAGAACGTCACATCCTGCAGCCAGGTGTTTATCCTGCTCTAGCCCTTGTTGTTATTTTCCTCAGTGATGGACTGATATCTGAAAGTGTAAAATTGAAAAAAAAAAAACCCTTTCTTTCCAATGTTGATTTTTATTATGTTTAATCACAGTGATGGAGACTCTAATTAAGAGAATTATTTTCTTTTTTTTCTTTCTTCATCCTTCATTTCTTTCCACTCTATCTTTTATATTTTTAGTAAAAAATATAATCATATTACTCATATTATGAGCAAGATAAAGAAATGATAGTTTCAGATTTAATTTTACTTTTATAAGCAAAGTTAACACAGGTAATACATTTGTAAGATGGCCATATGCGTTGAGTTACTTAAGCATTTCATTGTTCTGGTAGCCTACAGTACTCCACTAAAGTACATTTAATAACATTTACTTCCAATACATCTTTACTAGAAAGCAAACTGATAAAAACCTAGGCAGTTTTCCATATTTAAGAGTAAAACATCAAAGGATGAAAATAGCAATAGCATCATTATCGGATAAAGTCAAGCTGTTCGACAAATTCACATTTACATGAAAGACTAATGAAGGGGTATTACATAAGACAACAATCTCTATCAGGACAAAAGACTTCCACAATCCTTGATTTAATCTTTTATTTATTGCTACACTAGTTATCAATGCATATCTGGTAGGCAATATTTGGTAAGGCAATTTCTTTAAGTACATCACCCTTCTATTATGCATTGTTTTCTTTACTGAGAAGACTTTAAAGACATAGCAGTATTTTAGTTATGCTTATAATGCAAGCTGATCTCTCTGCTACAAAATTACAATGAGCAGACTTCATAAAGTGAGCTGTCATTTCTTACCATGTAAACTTTAAAGCTCTGGAGAAAA
Source organism: Sigmodon hispidus (assembly GCA_004025045.1). Classification (NCBI taxonomy): domain Eukaryota; kingdom Metazoa; phylum Chordata; class Mammalia; order Rodentia; family Cricetidae; genus Sigmodon; species Sigmodon hispidus. The sequence continues at coordinate 20,419 of PVIH01013094.1, forward strand.
AGTAATGTTAACTTTTTATCAAAAATTAGAAATTATTCTTCATGTCATTTCTACTTTGTGAAAAGAAATTATGTGCCTCGTGCAAGTTAATATAACATTGTGATTCAGGAGATTAAAAAAAAACATCTTTAGTTAGAAAGTATAGAATAAATGTTTCTTTTTTATATGTTACTGTCCTAGTAACTAATGAGTTCTTCATTATTTGTGTTTCTGTCACCTAATGAATTCCTAATATTAACAGTACATGCTAATACTGCTCATTTTGAAGATGCCATGCAAGAAAGAATATGACATCTTCTTACTGTATAATCAGAGAGTTCTGAGTGATAGTACAATAAATATTTCCTCAAGCAATTCAAATTTATGAATTCATTACAGAACTTGAGCATGTCTTTGGTATAGATTATAAATAGCATATCTCTAGTATTGTATATCATTGAAACAAGTAAACCCAAATAAAGGGAAATAAAAATTATTGCTGTTAAATAAAGGGAACTCTAATTTTGAGATACCTGACTATTAAACATTTTGTGAATGGTTTAATTAAGAGCCCTCGGAATAAATACTCTAAGTTTATATTTATCCCCTTTGTAATTACCTACAAATAACTCTGTAATCTAAGTACCTATTAGTTTTATGAGACAAGGCTCCATTTTATAGTGGCTATAAAATGAAATAGAGTAAACTTCTCAACTAAAAAGACCAGTGAGTTGCATGAAAAGAACACACATAAAAATATAATAAATTTTGTTTATTTATATAGATTTGTGAGTAATAACTTAGAATATCTTCATTTTTAAACAATTTTCACAAGCATATTATTGAATAATATTTATGGATATTGATCAATAAGCTATGTGAATGAAGAAACTAATTGAATGATCAAAATATAACATGATCTTCTGGAATCAGGAAATCAGTTCTATGGTTGCTGAGCTTCTGTTAGCAACTAGGCATGTACTTAGTTATGTGTAACAGTAGAGGTTTTTGTCGTTATTCTAAAATCATTTGGAAATTGAAAAATGACTGAATGTCTGGTATTTGGAAATTATTTGTTAGAACTAAATTATTATAATATTAACAAACATTATCTGTTGCTTCACTTGTCTGTTTCCTACAATCAGCTCCAGAAAGCTAATGGGGTAAGATGTACTATCTTATAACATTGTCAACCACATTAATAACCAAGGGAACCAAAATGGAGCTTTAAAAAACTCATTGTTTTACAAGAAATAATCTTACACAAGTATAATTTTTATTACTGTGTTATTTGTTTCAGCAGGAGTTCCATTTCATCACAAAATGTCATTCACCTTCCTATTTTTGCTTCTTGTCGTGTGTCCATATCATATACTTTAATTATACCTTTTATTTTGAGATTTTAAAGTTTATCATATCACTCCACCCCCTTTCCCTTCATATGCCCTCTCTCAATTTTTTTTTCAAATCCATGGACTCTTTTTGCACTCATTCTTGTTGCATGCATCTATAAAACAAATGCAATAAACAGAAGAGGCTTAGGGACTGTCATAAAAGAGGGCATGAAAATATTTTAAGATGAGAATGAGCATGGAGTTTGATGTCTGGAGCCACACACTGTGTCATTTCATATTCATCCTTTCATACTCCACATTCTTCTTCTCCTCCTTTTTTTCTCCTTTATCTTATATTCTCTTTCACTTTCTTTTCTATCTTTATTTTCATTTTCTTTTAAACCTTATACTCTGTTCTGTATAGTAAGACATATAGTATGCTTTTTCATTTTGGTATTTAGATTTTTGTTAAAGAAGTGTAAGAGAGAAATTTAAACTGTAGTATAACCTCCTTGAGGATGAGTAATAAATTTCTTTAACTTCAAACACATACCTCAGCATAGTATATGCAGAAGAATGTATATGCTGATTTTCCTATTTTACAAATGTAAGATTATTAAAGAAAGTACATATTACATCCAATTACATCTCTGAAAGTAAACATTTTATCTAAACATCTAGCAGCTGAACATTGTTTTATTTTTTAAAGCAATTTTATTATTATTTTTTATAATGGCCTTAAAATTTTATCATGCATGAAGATATATTTATTTCCACATATTTTATAATGAAAGTAAAGTTTTTTTAGTCTTTTTCTTCCCCAAAGCTATCATTCATTTTAACTGAATTCTTAAAGATATTGTATATGTTTATCATGTTTATTCTGCTTTTCTGTAAACCTATTCTTTTAAGAACACTTTCTACTCCTTTTACTTGCTCTTCCAAAATTTCCATTTCAAATATTCATGTCACTGTCTTTATTAACTACATTAGTACTACTCCTTTTCCATTATTATTGTTGCTACTACTGCTGTTATTTTAGTGATTTATTTATTTACACCAGGGTTCTCTGTGTGACTTTGGCTTTAAAACTACCCACTGAGGCCTAGTAGGCAATGTATTAGGTATATAACTGAGTGCAAGAACTGGTCCTTCTGCAGACCCATTGTCAGCCAGTATATCTATAGTATCTGCCTCAAGATATTACTTTAAATAGATCTGTCCATTATTGGGAAAGCTCAATATTTGGAGCCACATCTGCTGTATGATCATTACTTCATTGGTTCTACCACCCTCTGAAGTCAGTATTTAGCAACACATTTTATATTTTCTGTTTTCAACAATGAGCCCTAAGTTTTAAAGGTGTCCAACTCTTTGCCTTCATATTGGTGTGAAATAACTACATCAAATGTTAATCTTTATATTCATGGAATTTTTACCATCAAAATCATGAACTTTATGTTAATAGAGAACACAGAAGGAGAAACAAAAATGACCATAGAACAGTCAAAATTAGTAGCCTGCTCTGAGAATAGTAAATGATGTACCCTTTTTAAACTAATTAGTTTTCCTTATGTCACATTCTAATGGCAAGTTTTTCTCTTTCCACCCTCCTACTCCCTTTTCTTCCACCTCCCCTATACCCCAGATCCACTATTCCTCTCCTTGTCTTCAGAAAATGGTCAGGCAACCCAGGGCTGTCTCCAAAGTTTGCACAGCAATTTACAAGAGGACTAGGAACAAACCGTCATCTCTGACTAGACAAGACAACCTAGTAGAATAAAAAGAATCTCAAGAGTAGGCAAAAGAGTCAAAGACAGTCCCCACTTCCTGGGTTAGGAGTTAATTTTTACAGAGGACCCAGCACAGACTCATGCAGGAACAATGATTGACTTCTCAGTCTCTATGAGCATCTATGAACACTGCTTTGTTGATTACGTGGGCCATGTTCTTGTTGTGTCCCTGACCCTTCTTGCTACTATAATTTTTCCTCCCCCTCATCAGTGTGTTCTTGAGGTTGAATGATCCCAAGTTTCTGTGAAGTCACAATACTTTTTTTTCCAAAGTGGGTATAAAAGTTTTCATTCCTATCAATAGTGAAGGAGTGCTTCCCTTACTCTAAATCCTCCTCTCCAACATAAGCTGACATCAGTATTTTTAATCTTAGCTATCCTCACAGTTGTAAGATGGTATCTCAAAGTGGTTTTGATTTGCAGTTCCCTGGGGATTAAAAATGTTGATCAATTCCTTAAATATCTTTTGGTCATTTGAGATTCTTCTGTTAGTTCTCTCTTTATGTAAATTCTCTCTTTAGTTCTGTAGCCAATTTGTTAATTGGAATGTTTGGTAATTGAATGTCTAGTTTCTTAAGTTCTTTATATATTTTGAAATCAGCCTGCTGTCAGATGTATGGTTGCTTAAGCTATTCTCTCATTCTGTAGGATTTTGTTTTATTTTATTGCCTATATGTTTTGCCTTCCACAAGATTATTAGTTTCAGGAGGTACAGTTTATCCATTTTTTTCATTTAGTGTGTGTTCTACTCATCATGTTATACTTAGAAGGTATTCTTCTATGCTAAAGTGTTCAAGGATACAAGATTAAAACACAGGATAATCAGACTATAACCCCCAGCTCCAGAGAAGCTAGCTAACAAGGAGGACACTAAGAGAAACATATGGATCACCCTGGGAAGTGGAAATAAGATGTTCTTTTGAGTAACCTGAGGGCTAGGGGGCCATAGAAGAGAGGGATTGGGAAATGAGAACATAAGGAAACAGGGTGGTTGAGTTGGAACAATGACTAAATAAGAGCACACAATGAAACCAGATATCTTAACAGGAAGAGACATCATGAAGTCAGGGAGAAACCTGGTTCAGGTGAATTTTCAAGGAATGCTCAGAGAAGGCATTAGCTTAGACTACTATCAATAGTTGAAATGGTGCCCCAGCTGGCCTAACAGGGTAATCAGATTGGTGAATATCCTAACTGTCATCTCTGCAGAGATTCATAACTAAGCACTTGGTCAAGCTTAGAATGGGCAAAAAGAGGGAGGAGAAGCTGTATGAGCAAAGGTGTTAAGATCATGATGAGAAAATCAATACAGACAACTGACCTGAGGTACTGGAAGGGAACTCACTAATTCTGAACTCTGACAGCAGGGAAAACTTCATGAGGCTGAACTAGGCCCTCTGAATGTGTACGGCAAATGAATGGCATGGGCTCAGAGAAGTCAGTTCATGTACTGGGGCCTTAAGTAGTGGGACTGGAACTTATGCCTAGTACATGAACTGGTTGCTTGGAGCCCATTTTCTATAGAGGAACACCTTGCTGGGCCTTGATACTAGGGGGAGGGGCTTGGTTCTACCTTAATTGAATATCCCAGAATTCATTAGCTAACCCTGGAAGTAGTGCATATGTTAAAATACAAACAGATAAATTTAAATTAATAAATATCAAGAAAGATTTTTGAGAACAGTAAAGAAAATATAAAGAAGAAAGATTAAAAGATTTCATCAAAAGTTAGTATATTAACGTAGGTATTAATATTTAAAATTTGTGTTTTAAATATTAACGTATGATTGAAATTCTAACTTACATTAAAGTATGTCATTTTTTTGTAGGATATAATATAGGATAGAACTATAAGAGCACACTAAAAATTAGAAGTGGAATGAAAAAAGTTTTAAGAAGTTTAGGAGATGAATTAAATCAAAACACTTTTCATTTATTATAATAAAATAAAAAGTGCTACCCAAAATATTACCTGTTCTGTTTTCTGGTTGATAAACAAAGAAACTCAAACATGACATTTAGGGAATAAATCTATCTGATGTAGAAGAAAACACACAAAGAGATTCTTTCCTAATGATTAAGTTTTCTAAACAAACTACACGGAGTGCTTCTATTGTAACCCTCCTGAACAGATTACAATAAACTGTTTTGGTCAAATATTAAAATGATGAACATGATTATACAAAGATTCACTACAGAACTTTCTTATGATTCTATAAGTTGTATAGCATTAGAAAATGCATAGTTACTTTTTCTTCATCCTTGAATATAGTTCATGATAAATTACTTGCAGATATATTTGTCAGAAGCTACTTATCCTATGAACAAAGCAACTGTTTGTTTATATATATATAGTCTTTATGATACATTATTTTAATAAACTTTTTAGAACGTTCACAACACTGTTTTTCATAATTAATAAATGCATTACCCATGTTCTATGAATAAGGAAATATACTGAAGAAATAAATCTGATCTAAATTTCTTGACTAAAAGTTTTGTAGTTAAAAAATTCAAATGATTCAGGAAAACAATAAATTTATTGGTAGTTTACACAAAAGATATCCACAGGATAGATTAATCATTATGACAAATAATATTTACATTACAACTGATTTTTACATCAGTTTACTTCAAGGACATAACTTTCACTCAGATCACAGCATGTGTAGGCAGAAATCATTCTTTACATAAATAAATTTGAACAAATATTTGGTTAAGTTGATGTGACTAAAAAATAATTATAACACATATTTTTAATGTTAGAATAAACACTCTGTAAAGGTAAATATACAACTATTCTCATCATTTTGTTTTATGTTTACTAAAAGCCATACTGTCACTTTTTCTTTTAGTTTGCATATACCTATAGTTCTGTATTCCTTTGATAAAAAATGCTTCATATATAATGTATTTACTTTTATTATTCTAATTCAGAAGCACATACATTCTGAGGTTTTTTTTTTAGAAATTATGAAGTGAAATGTTTATAAATGCTTCTTTAGCTTCAGTTCAATATTTTTATTAAGTATTTTAATACATCTAAAAGTAACTGAACACAGTATTCCAAAATATATTAATCTATTAATCATTAAGCAAAACCTAAGAGGAAATTTTTAATTTGTTTAAATAGTCACTTAATGTTTAAATAATGACTTAATATTGAATTTTCTCAATTTGAATGAAGCATATATATATGTATACATATGTATATATATATATGAGTGCCATTTTATCTGCCTTTTTGATTGTGTTAAATTTATCAGTAGCCTCTAAGCTAAATGAAACACTTTTAGATAAATTAAAAATATATTAATAGTATGGTATTATTTTCATGAGTAGTTTGAAGAAGAATCTGAGATTTGGAGCTTATAGAGTTTTAAATGACATAAATTTTGTTATATGTAAGGAAATGTCATATGATACAATCAGGCAAAAAAAATAAAAGAAAATAATTAAGTCAAAACATTAGACAGCTATTGGAAATGGAGGCAAGTGAGCTATTACATGTTCACCTAGAGTCAGTCTACAGCACAGCTGATGTAAGATTTCATAAGCAGCATGGGACAAACTGAGATAAGAAATAGTAGAATCTCTCTCCATTATACCATTAAGAAAAAAGAAATATATTCTTTCCACATAAAACCATGAAATTTGGATTATGTGAACTATGATACTAATACTACCAAGAAAAAAAAAGACACATCTAAGCTCATTTAATTACCAAGAAATTGAAGGAACTGTCTAGTATTTTGTTAGAGAAAGTATGTATCTAAGGCCTACAAATTTAGCTTAGTGGTAGAGTGCTTACCCAGTATGCATGGGTTGCTGGGTTCAATCTCCAGTACAAAACTTCTTCCCACCCACCTTCCATTCACTCCTCAGAGTGAATATAGCCACCCATGAGGATTCAACAAAGTCTCTGGTATATCAAGTCGTAGCAGAACTAAGCACTTTGCCTCTGTATCAAGGCAAGCAATGCATCTTTCTATAGGAAATGGGCCTCAAAAAGCCTGTTCATGTACTAGACATAAATCTTGATCCCACTACCAGCCCCCACAAAACTGCCAACTCTTCACAACTGCCATTCACATTCACAGGGCCAAATTTGTTAACCCACAGGTTCCCAAGCTGTCAGTCCAGAGTCAGTGAGCTCTCAATAGCTCAGGTCAACTGTCTCTGTGGATCTTGAACCCTTTACTCATAAAATTTATCCTCTTCCACTGGACTGGGAGGTCAGCCTCAAGCTTAACTGTGGATCTATCTCTGAATCAGCTGCTGGATGAAGTTTCCATGATGACAATTAAGGTGGTCATCAATTTGATTACAGGGAAATCCAGCTCAGGCAACCTCTCCACAATTACTTATGGTCTTAGCTGTAGTCATCTTTTTAGATTCCTGAGAATTTCCTTTTTAAACTATTATTGGCATATTAAATTATTCTGTCTGGTAATTTCACTTATTTTTTATATTAACTGTCTACAGTTATACTTTAGGAATAAAATGTTTATTCAAGAGAAAAAAAAAACTAGTCTAAAAGTCTAACCATGTTATAGACTATGAATTAAGATCAAGGAACATATACATATATATATACATGTTATCTGTCTACCTCCTTTCCAGGAAACAATTTCTCTCACATTCCTTCCATCTCCTTACAGTTTCTATCTTTCATGTCTTCACATATCAATATTTGTATCCCTGTGTGCATCATCTTTTAATGTCTTGCTAAATCTGTGGAATCTTATGTTATTGTCTGAAGACACAGAAGACTATATTTTAGGTATGTAATATAATCAATTATAATCTTCTCATATCAGGATTTATAATGCAGTACTTACAGGAGCTGTCTTGTGTAACACACATAGTCACAGAGATATACACTTCACATGGGGCATGAAGTCTTGTATATGAGCAAAAGGATAGAGATTATGGGGAGGAGTCCCATAAAGATGGCTAGCTGGAGCTCTAGGGAGCTAAATGAATCAAAAATAGCCACTGAAGAACAACCAGGAAGAGGACTTAAACCTTCCAAAGATAGAACACTGATTGTGTTCTAGCAACGGCAGTTTGTAGAGCCTCATGGAGTAGGATCAGACTATAATTCTGTTCATGAACTGGAATCGTGAAGCCCATTTTTTACCTAACCCAGCCATAATGCTGGGATGAGGGACTTGGACCTACTTTAAATGGATATGGCAGACTGAACTGACTCATTTTGCAACTCCTTTCCCTCTGTGGGAAATAGATGGGTGGATGAGAGTGAGAGAATGCTGAGGCAGAACTGGGGGGAACTGGGAGGAAGTAAGGGAGGGCAAGCAGTGGTTTGTTTGGAAAAAAACTTTATAAATAAATAAAAAAACAGAAAAATTTAAGTACTATTAGATAGTTTGCTAACAAACTTGATGGGAATCTAATCACTATAATTTTCATCACTATTATAAATTATTTGACTTTTAGGAAAACAGTGAACTGAATTTCAGCAGTTACTGAACAAAGTGCATTAAAATATTTTTTTTTATGTTTGACAAGAATTTCTTATTTGATGGCAGTTAAGTTTATAACACAAATACACTCAGATACTTCTGTTATTTGTATGTATTATGTTATTAAGATTATGACAATGGTATTCTACTGGAAATGTTCTAGGCAAGTTTCTCTCAGCAACATTTGCCTCTACTTTTAGGTTTGCCTTACTGAACATAGAGCTTTCCCCATAGTCTTGACAATTTGGTTTATCTAAGAAGGTTAACATTGAAATCGGACCATTCTGCACTGGCTTCAGCAAGGGTCTTTGAGGTATTTATAGTCAAATTTCTTGATAGCATGGAGTTATTATTGGTATCTTTGATATTTCTAATCAAACAATGCCCACTTTTCTCTTATGTTTTTCTGACTAAGCCATAATTTTCTTCTACTGCAAAATTCCAATGTAGTAATCTCCTTCACCTATTATGGTAGCAATGGATGAAGTCAGTACCAGTGTTTTAACAAGTGTCATGTGTAACTTATTTCTTTAACAATTTGAATTACATGTTTAAGATTCAAATACTTATTCATTATACATTTTTACCTCTTCTTAAAAATGTAGAAGGAGGTCCAAAGCCATTAGGGACCTTGTGAAATTAAGAACCAGAGAAGTATGAATACATGCACATAATTCATTCTCTTCACAGAGAGTCACAATTTTATCTTTCCTCTAGTGTGAAGTAATTGAATTAGTTAAATTAAACTTATGCAATATGAACTACTTTTTAGTTTTTTATCTCGCATCAGATGATTCTGAGGAGTTTTGTATTCTGAACTTAGAAAAATGAGATATTCACTGCTAGTTATTTTGTAATGTGAAACATTAACATTTCTTTATTGACTATCATTTAGGCTCAGAAAAAAATATTTGTACAATTTATTTGGCACTTAAAATTTGTACATGTTATATTTAATATATTCATCTGGATATAATGGTTGTTAGTAATAATCATAATTAATGCTGGTTGCTTATTATAAGGAATTGGAGGTTTGTGACATGAAATCAATTAATTCACCATGTTTATTATCAATTAGGTTAATTATAGCTAGCATTCTCCATGTATTATATAACCAGACTTTATTTTCTGAGTATCAGCAAAACAGTAAGGCAAACTTTTTCCATTGAAAGAAAAATTCTATTCTAAGGAAAGTATGTAGTAATACTTATAGTAGAAATGACTGGTAAATTACTCAGGATAGTGAAAGTCATTCCCAATCACATAATTGCCTCTAGCATTGAGGTCTGGGCAGTCCATGTCCCACACCAAATTCATAGTTGATGCGTAACACATTGACACTTGGATTAAGCAGAATAAAGTAAATTTTTCTATGGGATATTTTAATTCACAGATTAAAAATGAGGTGCTCTCTATTTAGATTCCATTTAAAACTAGGAATTGTAAGTGGTCATCTTTCACCAGGTTTGTTGAAAACTATACTGCATAAATTAAAAAAGTAATACTTTTTCCATTTAACTTTTTATTTTATGTGTATGTGTGTCTGACTGCATTGATATATACACAACACATGAACACATTGCCCACAGAAGGCAAACAGGGCATCAGATACCCTGCAATTGAAGTTAAAAATGATTGTGAGCTATCATGATCTTCTGGAGGAAGAAGGCAGTTTATTTCAACATGACTAAGTAGCCAATGTTGGCTCAAACTTCAGAAGTCTGAACCCAAGTAGTTTATTTTAGGTATATTAAGCACAGTACAATTTGGTGAAAATTTTCCTAATGATAATTAACTCAATCCTATGTGTACAATATGGCCCTGAGATTATGTAATGTACATGGGACATCTTCCATTAGGTTATGTAGCCATTTATTGTATCAAGGGGAACACTCCTTCATTGTTGGTGGGAGTGTAAATTTGTACCGAAACTTTGGAAAACAGTGTGGAGGTTCCTCAGAAAACTGGAAATCAATCTCCCCAATGCTCCAGTAATACCACTATAGGGAATATATCCAAAGGATGAAAATTATTACTCCAAAGGCATTAGCTCAACTATGTTCATAGCAGCATTATTCGTAATAACAAGAATGTAGAAACAACCTAGATGTCACTCAGCTGAAGCATGAGTTTAAAAACTTTGCTACATTTATACAGTGGAGTCCTAATCAACAGTAAAAAATAATGACATCCTAAAATTTACAGGCAAATGGATGGATTTGAAGCATATCCTCCTGAGTGAGGTAACACAGGCTCAGAAACATAGATATGGGAGGTACTCACCCATAAGTAGATTTTAGACAAAAAGCAAAGAATATCCAAGCTACAAACTACAACCACTGAACATCTTGGGATCACAAGGAACTTAAGAGAGACAGAGACATACAGAGATTCCTCTGGGAAGGAAAAATGAAGATCTCCTGGGTAAATTATTACCGTAATGGATAGTAACCAAAGAGAGATAGAAACAGATGATGATGAGAGAAAGAGATGGTTGAGTGAGAGGAACAACAAATTGGGAGAAAAAAAGAGATGGAGATCTTGATAGAGGAGCCTGCCATGGGGCTGGAAACAGGACAAGTGCTAGGGAAACCTGAAAGAACCCACAGGATATCCCTGGCTAGGACTCCAAACAACAGTGGAAGGGGCGGGAACTAAACAAGACTTTCCCTCCAAGCAAATGAATGACCACTCTAAGTATCCTAAGTATCTTTAAAGAATATTCATATAGAAATAATAGAGGCAAAGCAGAGATCTATATTAAGCACCACGTCTAGCTCCTGGGCCAGCTAAAGAGAGAGAGGAGATAGTCTATATGAGCAAACGGATATGTATTATGATTAGGAGTTCCACTGAGATGAGTTGCTGGAGCGTTGGGGAGCTCACTGAACCAAAACAGCCATGGGGAATCATCAGGAAAAAGAACTAATTCCTCCAAAGGTAGATGACTATCGATTGGCATGGGCAGCATGCAGAATCTCCTGGAGTAGGATCATACTATGGTCTTGCTTATGAACTGGCATCTTGGAGTACATTTTTATAGAGCAATACCTAACCCAGCCCTAATATTGAGATGAGGAAGTTGGACCTACCTCAAATGGATACTCCAGACTGAACTGACCCTCTTTGTGGAAAGGATGGAGGATGGAGCCAGAGGAGGCAGAGGGAGGATTGGGAAGGATTGATTGGGAGGAAATAAGAGAAGGCTAGCAGGGAGATACATAATATTTTTTAATTAATTAAAAATAAAAAAAATAAAAATAAATAAATACATTCAGGCAATCTGATGTTCCCTAATAAAGAGTAGTGGTGATTCACTCACTTTTCATTATCCAGTTCTGGAGAATCTTCCTGCAAATTTGTTTATTTATGTTTTACCAAAAACAATGATTAGAGGCCTCCCAAAAATACAAAGACACTGCATACTCTCATTTATTCCTTTTTTTTATAAATCAAAATTAATTTAATATATATTATACACAGTAAAATTATTTTATAATTTAGTTATTCTATTAAGTCTCAGAAAGTAAATATCATGCTTTTTTTTATTGATACAAATTTTTTTTCTTCTTTATTTTGTATTTATCAAAAAAAAAACAGTAAAAAGAATTTAAAAAAAAAATGCCGAAGAGTTAACAATAACTTTTTATAACATTAAGATGGACAAATTTAATTCAGTAGTGCAAAAAGATTCTAAAAACAAAATCTGAAGAAAAAACAAACTTGAGATTCAAATCTCACTACATATTCAGCAATGTGTTTCAAGTTAAGTTCTACTATATTAGATATTTCCTCTTAATATTTTTTCTCTTTTTTATTATTAATAAGGTCTCATTTTTTATCCATGTATCCTCTTGTTCAAATGCCCTTCTCCTCCCGCTCATGCAAGTCACTCTTCTCCCCATCTCCTTATATTCTCCTCGGCAAGAACAGGAGGTCCCAAGGTCCCAAGGTGGCATATTTCGGCATCCACTCCAGGAAAATCCACTTTCCTCATCCCCACATCAAGACTGGCTCAAATGTTCCTCTGGAGGGAATGGGCTCCAAAATGCCAGTTCAAGGTGCTTAAGATCCCAAACTGTTCAGTGTTTGTGGTTTGCACCTTGGACATGGTTTTTTTTTTTTTTTGCATTTTTGTTTAAAGTCCACTAATGAGTGAATACATTCCATGCTTATCTTATCTTTCTGGCATTGTGAAGCCTTGCTCATAAGGATATTCTCCATATCCATCTATTTGCCTGCAAATTATAGAACATCATTGTTTCTTACTGCTGAATAGTACTCCATTGTGTAGATGTACCACAGCTTGTTAATCCATTCCTCAGTTGAGGGACAACTAGGTTGTTTCTAGGTTCTTTTTTTTCTTTTGTTTTTCCCTTTCTTTTTTTTTATTATGAGTAAAGTCACCTTTTCAATCCGTGATTGAAAAGATATCCTTATCTTCTAAATATTTTTTTAAATTAAAAAGTGCATTATCTTTCATTAAAGAAAATCATTTATAGATGCAAAACTTTGAGTGATAACTTACAAGTATTATGATTTTATTCATAATCTAAAATATTTCAGGCCTCCATTTTACATTGACCTTTTAGTAAAAACCTTGTTTTTTCATATACAGTGAGGTACAATGTATTTAAGTGGTAATATTAGGTTATTTCTAATCACCCAGCTATTAAGTCTCACTTAGAATTGTATTTCAGGCAGGTATGACATCACAAAATACCTTGACCTTTTTTTTTCATCTTATTAGTTACTAAGTGGTAATTAGCTTCTTAATATGTGTGAACTTAATTTGTTTATAATCTACTTATTTATCAACATCTATTACTATGTAAAACACATCTTTGTATTGAAATTTCTATGAAAAAGATACAGCCATTCACCATAGATAGAGTAAACAAGATATTTCATGAGAAAGACATACTGAAACAATACCTATCTACCAATCCTGCCCTCCAGAAAACATTAGAGGGAAAACTCTAATGAAACCAACAACAATCAATAATCCCACAGAAGAAAAGTCCAGAAAAAGGAAATACATAAAAGTTACCACCAAAAAATAACAGGAAACATCAATCAGTAGTCACTAATATACCTTAATATCAATGGATTCAACTCACCTTTAAAAAGACATATACTAACAAGATGGATACAAAAACAGAAGGCAACCTTCTGCTGAATACAAGAAACACATCTCAACCACAAAGACAGACACAGGCTCAGAATAAAGGTTTGGGAAAGATTTTCCAATTAAATGCCCTTAAGAAACAATCTGGGGTTGCCATCCTAATATCTGACAAAGTAGACTTCAAACTAAAATCAATTAAAAGGGACCAGAATGGACATTACTTATTCATCGCAGGAAAAGTTGGTCAAGAGGAGATTACAATCCTGAATATTTATGCCTGTAATAAAGGGTACCTATCTATGTAAAAGAAACACTACTAAAGCTCAAATCCCATATCATTTACACCCTAACAGTGAGAGACTTCAATACTCTACTGTCACCCATAGATAGGTCAACCAGACAGAGACACAACAGAGAAATAAGGATTCTAACAGAGGTTATGATACAAATGGATTTAATAGATATCTACAGAAGCTTTCACCCAGATGCAAAGGAATATACATATTTCTCAGCCACACTTAGAACATTCTCTAAAACTGACCACATAATTGGTCATAAAGCAAATATCAATAGATACAAAAAATGAAACTAATTCCTTGTATCATATCAGACCACCAGGGCCTAAACTTAGAGGTTAACAACGTCAAAAATTGCCCAAAGCCCACCAACTCATGGAAACTAAACATCACTCAACTGAACCAACTCTGGGTCAAGGAAGAAATAAAGAAAGAAAAAAAAGTCTTTCTAGAATTCAACAAAAATGAATTCACAACATACTCATACATGTGGAACACAATGAAAGGAGTCTTAAAAGGAAAATTCATAGCACTAGATGACTATATGAAAAGCTTACAGACCCCACACTAGGTAACTAACAGCAGAGCTGAAAGCTTTAGAACAATTAGAAGTAAACTCACCTAGAAGGAGTAGACAGTGGGAAATAATCAAACTTAGAGCTCAAATCAATACAATTGATATAAAAATAACAATACAAAGAATCAATGAATCAAAGATTTTGTACTTTGAGAAAATAAACAAGATAGATAAGTTCTTATCCAAAGTAACCAAAAAGCAGAGAGAGACTATCCAAATCATCAAAATCAGAAATGAAAAGTGGATCATAAAAACAAACCCCCAGGAAATCCAGGGAAATATCAGGTCATACTTTGAAAATCTATATTCCACAAAAACGAAATACCTTGAAGAAATGGACAGCTTTTTAGAAAACTTCTAACCAAAATTAAATGAAAACCAGATTAAATACATAAACAGACCTATAACCCTAAAGGAAATTGAAGCTGTCAGTAAAAGCCTCAAGAATTAGAAAAAACCCAAGTCCAGATGGTTTCAGTGCAGAATTCTACCAGACATTCAAAGAAGGATTACTACTATTATTCCTCAAACTATTTTACACAGTAGAAACTGAAGGAATATTGTCAAATTCCTTTTATGAGGCCACAATTACCCCAATACCCGAGCCGCTCAAAGACACAACAAAGAAGGAAAATTACAGACCAATATCTCTCATGAATATTGATGCTAAAATTCTCAACAAAATTTTGGAAAAGTGTATACAACAATATATAAAAAATATCATCCACCATGATAAAGTAGTCTTCATCCCAGAAATACAAGGATGATTCAACATACGAAAAACTGTAAATGTCGTCTATCATACAAACAAACTGAAGGAAAAAAAAAAAAACATGATCATATCCTTAGACAATAAAAAAGCCTTCGACAAAATCCAATGCTCCTTTATGATAAAACTCCAGGAGAGATCAGAATAACAGGGAAAATGTGTAAATATAATAAAGGCAATTTATAAGAACCTGACAGCCAACATCAAACTTAATGGGGAAAAAATTCAAAGCAATCCAACTAAAGCCAGGAACTAGAGAGGGATGTGCTCTCTCCCCATTTCTATTCAATATAGTTATCAAGGTTTTAGCTAAAGCAATAAGAGAATGAAAGGAGAATAAGGGGACATAAATTAGAAAAGATGAAGTAAAAATATCTCTATTTGCAGATGATAACATTGTATACCTAAGTGACCCACAAAATTCTACCAGGGAACTTCTACAGCTGATAAACATCTTCAGTAACTTAGCAGGATACAAGATTAACTCAAATAAATCAGTAGTCCTCATATACACTAAATATAAAAGGGCTGAAAACAAATAAGTGAAACATCACACTTTCTCCCATGGAATAACTATAACCAAAGAAGAACCAGATTTATTTGACAAGAATTTTCAATTACTGAAGAAAGAAATTGAAGATGATATCAGAAAATGGAAATCTCTCCCATGTTTCTGGATAGGTAGGATCAACATAATAAAAATGACAATTCTACAAAAAGGAATCTACAGATTCATTGCACTGCCCATCATAATCCCAACATAACATTTTATGGACCTTGTAAAAACAATACTCAACTTAGTTTGGAATAACAGGAAAGCCAGAATTTCCAAAAAAATTGCTCAGCAAAAGAACTTCAGGAGGTATCACCATCCCACACTTCAAGTTATACTATAGAGCTACAGTAATAAAAACATCTTGGTACTGCCATAAAAACAGACTTGTGGATTAATGGAATCGAGTTGAGGATCCTGGCATTTACTCAAAAACCTATGAACACCTGATCTTTGACAAAGAGACACAAAATATTCAATGGAAAAAAGATTATTTATTTAACAAATGGTGTTGGCATAGCTGGTTGGTAGTGTGTAGAAAAATGCATAAGCTTGTCTTCCTGCACAAAACTCAAATCCAAGTGCATCAAAAACCTCAACATAAACCCAGCAATTCTGAATTTGATAAAAGAGAAAGTGGAAAATACCCTACAACTAATTGGCACAGGTGACCACTTCTTAAATAAAACACCAGTGGATCAGACACTAAGAAAGAAAATCTGTAAGTGGTACCTCCTGAAACTGAGAAGCCTCTGTAAAGCCAAGGACATAATCAATAGGACAAAATGACAGTCTACACAATGGGTAAAGATTTTCACCAACCATACAAGTGATAGAGGACTGATCTCTAAAATATATAGAGTACCCAAGAAACTAGAGCCCCAAACCTTGAATAACCCAATCAAAAAATGTGGTTCAGAGCTAAAAAGGGAATTCTCAGGAGAAGAATTATGAATGGCTGAAAGGCACTTGAGAAAGTGTTCAACATCTTTAGCCATCAGAGAAATGCAAATCAAAACAACTCTGAGATACCACTTTAAACCTGTCAGACACAAATGACAGCCTATGCTGGAGAGGTTGCATAGCAAAGGGAACATTCCTGCTTTGTTGGAGGGAATGTAAACTTGTTCAGCCACTCTGGAGCAGTACTGTGGTTTCTCAGAAACATGGGAGTCAATCACCCTAAGGATCCAGCAATACCACTTCTGCATTTAAAACCTAAAGATGCACATTCACACTCCAAAAGCATTAGCTCAGCTATGTTCATAGCAGCATTATTTGTAATATGAAAAACGTGGAAACATTCTAGATGCACCTCAACTGAAGAATGGATTAACAAACTGTTGTATATCTACACAATGGAGTACT
The DNA here is from genome assembly GCA_004025045.1 of Sigmodon hispidus. Lineage (NCBI taxonomy): Eukaryota > Metazoa > Chordata > Mammalia > Rodentia > Cricetidae > Sigmodon > Sigmodon hispidus. The sequence continues at coordinate 37,702 of PVIH01013094.1, forward strand.
CATGATCAGTAAGAAAAAAATGATATCCTAAAATTTGCAGACAAATGGATAGATTTGGGGAATATCCTCCTGAGTTAGGTATCACAAACCCAGAAAGATGAACAGGGATGTACTCACTCATTAATGGACTCTAAACAAAAATGGGAAAAAAAAAAAAAGCATGTCCAAGCTGCAAACCACAAACAAGGAAATGCTTGAAATCTGAAACACCTTGGACTGGCACCTTGGATCCCACTCCCTCCAGAGGAACACCTGACCTAGTCTTCATGTTGGGGTGAGGAAAGTGTATCTGCCGGGAGTGGATGCTGAACTAAACCATATTGGGATCTTGGGATGTCTTGACTTTGCTGGGGACGAGATAAAGAGATGTGGAGAAGAGAAAGTGACTGGAAGGGGTGAGAGGGGGAAGAGAGCTTGAACAAGGATATACAGGGATAAAAATATGCCTTTATTCATAATAAAAAATTTAAGTGAAAAAGAAAAGAAACAGCTTTAAGGACATATTAAAGGGAGAAACTTTGTAAATACCACTTCAAATTTAACAATAGTTGTAGTTTGTTTGTTCTAATGTAGGTATATTAAATCATGAAAATAACTGTTCTGTGTGTCTGTTTTCTCTAAAATACATGGAACATAAAAAATTAAATCTAAGGCACCTCAAGCCAGGTTAGGGTCAGCTAGAGATGAAGAAAGCATACTAGGTCAATGGTAATGCTCATCAAAAGCATTTATTTCATTGAAACATGATTAGTGAATAAGATTTAAAACCCACACGCATACACACTATACACACATACATACACACACACACACACACACACACACACACACACACACAAACACACATAAAAAACAAAAACTTCTGGTTTGGCTGTAGAAGTGTTGTGTAGCAGGAATTTGTGGTGAGAACAAAAAGTCTAATGTTGAGCCCCCCATTAATTTCCAAAACCAGGGAACAGAGATAGGAGAATCCCTGTCAATCTTAAGGTAGCCTAGTCCACATAGTGAGCTCAAGAACAGCATAGCTATGTAATGAAACCTTATCTTGAATGGAGAAGTAAAGATTAAGAAATAAATAATGTAGATAAAATTTAAAGCTGAAACAAATTTCCAAATAAAACTTTTTCAGTCTCACACACAAATAGATTATATTTTGACAAAGAATCAAATTTTATTGACTTCACCTATCCCATTGAATATTTTCAAGGAATTCTGCAATTATGTTTGCCATTTGTCTAAAAAATGGATACAAGTACTATTTATTTTCTTATTTGAACTTAGGTGTACACATCTATTCTATTGAGTATTTTCAAAGATTTTTGCTATTATGCTTGTTGTTTTTCTAAAGAGCTGGTTGTCATCAGAGCTGGGGTCCATGAGGAACTCATGTTCTAGCAGGTTGCCCTACACCCACACATACCATGTGGAGTTGGTGCATTTAAAAAGAAAGAAAGAAAACATTAAATTAGGAAGGAAAAGTGGTATGTTGAAGAAGAAAAGGGAGAAGTTTCAGCAGGAGGAAATCAGGAAGAATTTGATCCAAAAATACTATATGAAAGCATTAAAAAATAAAAAGAAAATGAATACAATTATTTATTTTCTTACTAGAACTTAAGTGTACATTTCTATGAAATTTTAATTAATTAATTACTTCTTGTAACATTTAATGAACACAGTAATCAGTCTTAAAAAAGTACTGTGCTGAAAAATCCTATTTCTGGAGTTCATTTGATAAAAAATGCCATTTCACATAAAGCAATAGATGAACATTATGCAAATATATACATTTCACATATAAAATAAATTGAAATTACTCAACATCAACAATGTATGAACATACAAAATGCACATGCCTGTAATTTCTATTTAATTTTTCCATTTTTGACCTGATTTTTCTCAATGACTATAAGAGATCTAAAACGATCATTATTCTTCACATCCAAGTATACACAGAAATAAGATACTAAATTTATCAAATCCCCAGAAAAATGATTTTCAGTACTACATTAAAGATAGATAAGCAGAAAAACCTGTGAATAACGTCATCTGTACAGAATTATATAGTTCTTACTTGAAATTTGGGATTCGGTGGCTCTAAATCCTTTTGCAAAAGACTTCCTCCTGTTCTTAAAACACTGTACAATGCATGAGAACACAATGGTACAGATGGAAATGACTGGCAAGCTTATTACCAAAATGACAAAAATACTCAGAAACACAATGCATAAATATGCCCCACAATAAAAAAATTGAGTCTCAGTTATTATTAAGATATCTCATTTCTGCCTCCAATCTTTCAGCCAAACATATTTATTACATGTATTTCATAAAGTTGTAAGGTGTTTTCTTCTTCTGGAAACTCTATTTTCCAGGCAGGCCTAAATTCGTGAGCTTTACCTGAAGATGTATTACTCATCTGTCATTAAGACTCCGTCACCGTAGTGATGTATGGTCCCAATACATCATCAGATTGCCATCACCCCCATGATGTATTACTTACACTGAAATAGCTGTCACGAACAGCTTGTGGAAACTCAGCAACTTTTAATATATTCTTTTTAAAAGATGGTAAACATTTTTTTTTTCATGAAAAACTCCATGGTGAATGTACTTTCACTCAAAATGTATTTTTCCCTTTGTGTTCCACAGCATACACCTTGTGTTTAAGGTGACCTATATGTAAGCAGCTGAACCAGAAATCCCTGAGAAGGCTGATACAGAAAGACATAGTGATATATGTTTGACATACAAGTTATCTTAACATATATTCATCATAATGAGTATCGCTCCTAAAATAAGTGAAATTATTTTGAAAACTAAGATAGTTCTTCTTTTGTAACTTATACTTTGTTTTAGAAATCCTTGATCTGCATATTTTAAACTCATTTGAATGGCAGAAATATTAAAAATGTTAAAGCAGAAAACATTGAAAGAGAAAGGGAAGCAGACTTATTAAAAATACAATATTCAAACAAAAAATTCTCAGAAAAGTAAAAAGTATTAAATTTGCAGATGTTTAATTGATTATTTGATTTTAATCTCCTTTCTTTTTTAAATCAAGAAATGTTCATCTCAAAAGAAACATAGACTGGCAAACTGGTTTCATTCAAAGTTTGTTCCCAGAAACCATCAGTATACCTGAAGCCTACTTTCATCCTTATAAGGTGTGCCAATCTCTGAATATCTGTTTTCACTGTCTTTATCATTTTCAACAATTCACATTTATTCTATTGGACTGATTCATCTTTCAATGACTAAAGACTTTTAGCTACAGATAACTATTAATATCAATCTGTTAATTATTTATCAATGGAAAATAGCAAAGGAGTTGTTTGAATGTTTATTTTAGTGAATTATGGTGTTGAATAAATTAATTGATAAGCTGAGTAAAAAAAGAATTCCAAACTAGCATATTCTCTGGTGATATTCTTGCAGAAGGGGCTATGCTTCCTAATAAATGTCTAGTATAAACAGAAATTTTCAAAATTTCTTTGCATTTCTTTAATGTTCAAAACAAAGTGACACAACTTTTAAGTCACTTCTAGAATGATTCTTCTAAAATAATTTTAAGTCATCATGTCCTCTGTACTCACTCATTAGTGGACTCTAAAAAAACAAACAAAAAAACAAACAAGAAAAAATCAAAGCATGCCCAAGCTGCAAAACACAACCACTGAACAGCTTAAGATCCGAAACATCCTGGACTGACTCCTTGGATCCCACTCCTACTAGAGGAACACCTGACTCACTCTTGAGGGAGGAGGGAGAAAACTGGATCTGCCAGGAGTGGAGACTGAACTAATCAATATTGGATCAGTGGGATCATGGGACTTCCTACTGCCTGTCCAGGGAGGGAATGAGGAGTTGTGGAGAAGAAAAAAATGACCTGATGTGGTGGGAGGGGGAAGGGACCTTGAATAAGGATATACAGGGATGGGAAAAAAAATTTCAGAGAGAAAGCTGAACACAAAGTAAATATATGTATAACAATCTTATTTGCATTATCACCCTTGATAAGTCATGCTTATGATTTTTATCTTCTTTTTAGTTATTGTTAACTTTTCAGCATTTTAAATTCATTTTACTGTTTTTCTTGATAAATACAAAATAAATAAGGAAGAAGGAAAAAAAAAAGCCAGTCATGAATTTATTTTTAAGAGAAAATATAAATAATTGGTAATAATTTAAGCAAATTACAGCTAATGAAGTTGATCACAATAAATTATATGTAAAGTAACTCATTAGAGATTGTATGGCATGGAAAGTGTAAAAACACAGAGAATTAAAAACAGGGCCATTCCTGAAATTCATATATTCTGTTACTCTGGTCTTTGCATGTACTTGGAATAGAGATTTTGCTACAGGATTTAGGGTGTTAAGACGTACTAGTAAGAGAACTTCTAGTCATCCAGGCTGTCCTCCACCTATTTATAATTCTTCTTTGTCAGATCCCAAAGTATTACGACTATAGCAATATTCCATAATGTGTGGAATATATTTATATTGTTATTTTAAACATGAAATTATGAAGTTAAACAAGTAAATCTCAATTTAATTTTAGATCTTTTTTCTTTTGCACATCTTTAATGAAAGTGAGCATGACAAAAATATGTGTTAAAATTACTGCACATCAGAATTTTATTATTCAAAATATTGCTATGTAAGTTCTAAAAATTTGTCATGGTGGAAGCATAAAATATGATGTATAACAAAAAATGTATTGACAAACTTTCTGTGATACTTCAGCTTCATTGGAAACTTGGACAGAATGAAAAGTCATCTGGGAGAAGAGCATCATTTGAAGTTACATCTGGGCAGAGAAAGAGCAATTTGAAGAGTTAATCATAAACTATCTGATGCCATCCCATAGGCTGTGAGCCAGATAAAATGTAAAGCAGAAAATTAAATTGGTTAGAAATTTCTAGCATTTATCTTTCAACTTCTTGACCACCAAAGCATGAAATTCTCACTTGCCCACCATTTTGGAATTAACCCTCTGCAAATGTGGACTATAATAAATCTCTTTCTTTATATAGTTTCTTTTAGATGAGTTTGCTTAAGTAACAAAATTATCTAATACAAAACTCCATGCAAGGTAATGCAATTAAAATTATTTACATTAGTAATAACTTCAATAAAGTGGACAGAAGATTTAAACTTTCCATTGCTAGTGGTTAAATTCTAGATTATATTTAACTAAATATTTTGGACAAACATATACAGGTAGTACTTTTTAAGTTCTGAAATAAATCATGTAAAAATAATGAAAATTGCCTTAGAACAAAGTTTCCCAATTTGTAATTGTAAAATACTAGGAGCATCCTATGGGAGCTTGTTAGAAATGCAGTGGGAAGCCAAGCTGGAATTAAGCTAGAAAATCATCCCAGCTGGCTAGAGATCATAGTGCTGGAAGGCAAGGGAGAAGGGATGAGCTATCTTTCTGAGTTGTGAATGTTATGAATGAGCTTCAATACCTTGCCAGGAAAGATGTCCCCTGTGGTGCAACAGTGATAGGACCATTTCAGAGGTTACTGAGTATGCTGTGTAGTGATGCCAGCTCTGCTTTTCTTAATGCAATCCATGTCTGATACTGCAAACCTAGTCACAGACCAATAACTGAAGTGAACATAGACCTTGGGGAAAAGTTACTACTGTTATTTACTTAAAATGATGAGGCATCAAACTGCCTTTGCACATTTATGTTTCTGCCCTTGGACACATGTTAACCCCATAAGTATTGAATTAAATGGTGATTATTAATAGAAATTTTATTATTATATAACTATATTTAGATATTAAGGATATATATTTGTATATACATGTATACATACATATATATATAACAGCTCTCAAAATTGCTAAAATTTTCAACTTTGGCTTTGGAAATAGTCCAGTAGTTAAAACATTTGCCATGGAAGCATAAGGACTTGAGATTTTATCCCCAGATTCCATGCAAATACCTGATAGGCATGATGGCCAATCCATTACTCCTGCCTAGGTAACATGAACAGAAGATTCCCAGAGAAAGCTGACTTGTGAAATTAGCTATACATTTGAGCTCTAATTTCGACTTAAAGACTCTATATCACAGAATTATGTGGAAGAGTCATAAATGAAGATTTCATATATTCACATACAGGCCTCTACATGCACATACGTACATTTAATGAAATGTAGACTAGTTTCTCAGATATATACAAACTCGTATAAATGTACACACTCACACACACAAAATAGAAAAAGGTACCCTTGATTTAAATAATGAATAATAGTTTTCAAAGCAATTTCTCCTCTACTTATATGTACACTGATAATACCTAAGTGATCACGAGTAAATAATTTGAAAGAGATTTTAGATTTTAATTAAAAAATACAACTATTAATAACTTTTTATATGTGGGAAAAGATAATCAGTTTGTTTTAAAATTTAAAAAATAAAATGTTAAATTCTTCTGCATACAGTGACCATTTGTAAGCATATTTAAAAAATTAAATCATGCATTAATAAGGTTTTTTATTATTTCGGTACAATTTGTGTGTTAAACTGAGTATATCTCTCTTAGTAATTTCAGGTGTTACTTATTGCCTATTATATAATCAAAAAATTCAATAAGGCATTTCATATTCTAACTTGAAAAGCAATGTTATTTGGTTAGAAAATTCGCAAAATATTTTAATATTTTGTCTTATATAAGATGAGCACAAAAATTTTGTTATGATTACTCATTGGAATATATGTTGTTTGTATATTTGTTTAGGTACAAATGATTGTACTTCTGTTGTACAGGCTGATGAATATAAGAAGCCATACTTTCATTTATCATTTCATTCTTAGAAGACATTAGCATAATCTTCAATGGTAAAATATTTCCTGCTGCTATCCTAAATATTGACAAGCTGCTTCATCTATAAACAATATAAGTGTACCATTTCAGTTCAGTAGTTTGAGAAATGCAAGATCAGTTTGTCCCAGCTTTGGTACCAGGTAAAGTGTAAGCTGTATCAGAGATGGCAAATTGTTTCTTCATTTTCCATAGGTCTGGGGTGTCATTCCTTAAGATGGTATTGAAAAGGAGTGTGCAGAGAGAGTTTATAATTTAAATTCCTTTATAAACTTATTAGTCTTATCATGATAGCAGAATCCTAATCACTATATCACTTTCTACAGGCAAGCTCTTAATATTGTTAAAATTCATGTTAATTTTAAAAATTTCTTAGAAAATATGACAAGGTACAAACCACATAAATCAGCAAACATTTTATCCCTATGTCTTTTCTTTAAGAATAAAATTTATTATTACAGTATGAGCATTTTAAAACCACTAGAACCTAGATATTTTTATTCTGCAGATATTAGCAAATTAAATCAATTTTAATTTTGTGAATAGAGATCTCATATATAATTTGTGCTGAGATTTTGTGATGGTCCAAGGCAAAATTAAATAACCTGAAATATTAAGGAAGCATTAATTTTCATATAAACAGGATCTCATTAAATCAGAATTTCTGTCAGATATACACTACTACTTTCCTTTTTTATTTTTGTCCTATCTTCATAGAAGTACATATTCTATTTCTGCCTCTGTCTGTAGAACACATTGAACTCCAACAATGCATATCTTCTGCAGACTCACGTTCATGATTTTCAGTTCTAAGATCTCTTCTACAATCTGCTATTCATCACATCCTTTGTCCTGGACTGTTGCAGCAATAATGGTTGGCATTCATCACCTTGCTGTTTTGTCAGCAACTAATGCTTCTATATCTCACACATGTTAATGAGAAAACAAGTGAAAACACATTATGAATGAACAATATATTAGCTCTTAGTACAACTGAAAAGTTACAATGTAATTTTTAAAAGAAATATGTTAAATATTGTAAAAAAAGGATAAAATAAATACATGATAATGAATGAATGATGAATCAGAATTCCTTACCCTTATTTTGTTAAAGGAGAGTTGAGACTTACCTTTGAAAAGTGGCCACATTTGAACATGAAATGAACATATTGAACAAGAATAATACTAGTAACTTGAACTGTGAAAAGAAATCAGCTGGCTGAGTGAGGTGGATTTGCTTTTTATCTCAATACTCTCCAAGTTTAGTTAGGCAGATTTCTTTGATTTTTGATGCCAGCTTGATCTGAACAACAAATTTCATGGCAAAATAGTGAGATTCTGCCTTAAAATGAAAAAGAAAATGTATAGGGTTAAGATATGGTTCAAAAGACAACACTTTCAGAAGACTCAGGTTGAATTACAAACACCCACATGAGTGAGAAAACAAGTGTATAACTCAGTTTCTAGTGCTCTGACATACATGGAGTCACAGGCATGGCATGGATGGATTTCACATACATATATGCCGACAAAGGATAAATACATATAAGCTTTTAAAATAAAAACTTGACAACTGTCTGAAAGATTTAATGTCTTACAGACTCCTGATTACTTACTTTCGTCAGGCATGGCAGAATTAACAGCAATGTTTTGGCAAAATTTGGGGGCCTTTCTTAGTGTTGTTATGATTTTAATTATGAATCTTTGCTACTTTATAGGCTACTGTACAAAATTATGTCTACTATGTGTCAAGATACTTTGATGTATATTTCGGTCATGATCAACAAACTGTAAAAACAGGGTCATTTACTGAAAAGGCATGTGTTGCAGACTTGAAGTAAGTCACATGTGATTACTTAGTCCTCACAGACTACTTGTTGTCACTCACAAATATGACAATTATGTTGTAGATATATAGATTTCACTTTTTCTTTCTAGCATGCTGTACCTATCAAATGTCACTAAAAAATTATGACTGAAATGATGCCTCTTGTATTTTCTTTAGCAATTTGGACACTTCAAAGTACTTTAGAAGTTCAGCATTACAAATAATTCACGTTAGAATCATCATGCTTATCATTTTTTGTCTTAATTATTGTTAGTAGAAATAAATGAAGTTCTAGAAAATGACAAAATTAATTTGTGATCCTGGCAGGAGAATAAGTTATTTGAGACAAATTTAACTTCCGAGTTAGTTGTAAGGCAGCCAAGGTTATAATGATTAAACTTTGTCTTCTTGCCCTTTTGGGGGAGAGGATCAGGGGATTGGGAGGAGGGAGGCTGAGGACTGACTGGGAGGAACTGGGAGAGGGTGGGAAGGAGAACAAAGGGATACACGGGGGAAAAAAGAACTTTATTTTATATATAAATAAAAAATGGAATAGAACTTACATATAAAATATAAATAATAACAATAAAACTTTGTCTCAAAGAGAGATAGTAGTGAATGAGGGAGAAAGAGAGAGAATAGATTAGACAAAAGTAGTCAAGGCACACTTGAGAATATGGAGTCCTTAAAAGAGAAGTAACAGTGACAGGATATGAATTATGGCTAGAAGAGAATCAACCAGGCAAAGTCAACTGTAAAATTAAGAGGAGAAAAGAAGTTAAGGCTTTGATTGTTATACACAGTATTTTTGGCTTGCCTTCTGCTCCTCTAAAAATACAGAGTATTTTAGGTATAAGTGAAAGAGTGTTTTAGGTATAAGTGAAAGAGTATTTTAGGTGTAAATGAAAAGTTGCAAAGAGGGAAGTAAGGTAATGACGAGGGTAAAGATAGGGAAGGGGAAAAGAGCAGCCGCACTGAAAAGGGTATGTTTTAATCAGTCTCAAAGAACATATTTACAATCTTTAAAATTTCAATGACTTGTTATCCTATGAATTTTAAGAGCACAGAGAGAAATGACAGAAGGTGCCATAAAGAGGTAAATGTCTTTCTCTGGAATGTTTCAACACTATATTTTGAACAGATAATGAATCTACAAAGAATAAAGCAAAGGCCTTCACTCTATTTAATAATCCAATGTTATATATTCATCACTGGCATGCAAAGACCAGAATATTTGGAGTTTATATGACAGTAAGTCCTTAACTGCAAAAAATACATTAAGTATAATAAAATCATAATCATGTTTAGTGTTCATCCTATACTTAAATTACAGTCAAAATCAGGTCACAGAGTGTATGCTCTGGAATTTATGCATGGTAATTTCCTTTATAATTATTGTTTAATTGTTGGAAGTATCTGTGCTCTGACGTCTCAATTTCAATAGTGACAAATACCAGTGGTCAGAAAACTCAATAATAAACTCTTCTCTTTGATATTTGAAGAAAGTTTCAATCAGGTTTTGACAACCTAAGAATTATGTCGTATGAGAAATTCAGCTCATAACTGAAGAAAGGGAAGAAAAAAAAACAAGTGAGAGAAAGCCATAAATTATATTTTTATATGAAACTCTTATTTAGAAAATTAGTTCATCTCTTTGTGATTTTGAAATAACAATGTACTTGCTTCTTGGGTAGCTTTAGTTTCATTTCATTTTGTTGTTTGCATTTTTTAGTGTGAAACTGTCTTTTCCATTTATTTTTCTGACATTTGAGGATTAGTTTGCTATAGGAAAAGCTAAGCTCCATCCACCAAACATGAATAGAATACAGTTAAACTAAACAGCAATTGTTGCCAGTAGTGATCTTAATAGGAATCAGTCTCAAATTTTGAGCCATAACAATTAGCACTAATTATGTCTACTGGGGTTAGCAAAATGAAAACAATGCAATTCAGGGATGGAGGATTTCTGTCTCCATTTGGATAAGAAAAAGGAAACACACATCTTTTAGGTTGATGAACTATGTTGTGTTTATAAAAGGTATCATAAGTAAGATGAACTTTACAATCAGAAAGAATGAATAATAGGAAACATGAGACTGGATGAGTAAAGTATGTAGGTTGTTATTGCTGAGCTTGTAGGTGAAGAAACACTTCATTTTGTCTCCTGAATTTTCTATTTTGAATCAATCATTTAAATTCACTGCTTATATTGGTCTAAATGTGAATGTGGATAATAGTCAACATATCATAACATTGTATAGCATAACAATAATATTTCTGGGCAAATCATAAATATTGTACTTATGAGGGTTTTATAAAATGTTCTCAATATAGCCTCTTTGAAAATGTTTGAGCACATACTTACCTCTTTATCTCTGCCTCATGTACTTTTGATGGTTCCTACTCGAAGTGGGTTTACTAGATGCTGAAAGTATAAATATGAAAGGTGAGTGATAAAGAAGACTTTTTTTTAATGAAAGTCATCATCATTAATACAGACAAACTAGAAAGAAAAAAAAACAATGAAGTAGCAAATAATCAGAAAGTTAGATATGAACAAATATGATATAAAAAAGAAAAAGGTATTTTAAAACAAAAAAAAAAACTATAGAACCCAGTTTGCTAGAAATTCTGCATGATGCCATAATAATACAGTCATCCTACAGGATGTATTCTACCATTTTCAGTGTTTTATCCCAGTGGAGTTGGAAGCTACAACACAGGTTATGAACATCAAACACTGGAAATATACTCCTTTATAAGGTCAAAATGTAGCAAATGTCTCTAAAATCTACAACAGTATCTGCATTTCACTAAGAAAATAACTGGTAATGACCTAGCCAAGAGAAAATATATGATGACCATCTTTCTTATAAAATAAATACAAACATGTATTTATTTTAAAAATTAAGTTTGAATTTAAAATGCACATTTAAATTTTTCTCAGTATTAAAATTAGTTATAAAATAAATATATACATTTGATACAAGTAGAGTAAAATAAAAAAAAGAGAAAATAATCAATTGTTAAAATATAACCATAGGGACCAGGTGCTGTCTGCAGAGCATGCACCCACACACTCTGTAGCAGACAGAGATAAGCTCTGACTGCCACACTCCCCCCAGCTGCTGCTGAGGAAATTTGCAGGGCTACCCACCTCCAACTGAGCAAACGGATAAGGACTAGGGACCCTGAAGGACAGAATCAGACTCCGCCCAGAGGTGAGAAGGGCTCAGCAGACCCCAGGGCCTTTATCCCTGCCAGGGAGAGTTGAGCTCCTTTGGGTTCCAGTTCAGGTTCCAGGACTGGGTGCTTTCTGCAGAGGATGCATCCACACACTCTGTATCAGACAGAGATAAGCTCTGACTGTCATGCTTCCCCCAGATGCTGCTAAGGAATTTCAATGGCCGCTATCCTGCCCCCAATTGGTCAAACAGAGAAAGATTAAAGACTTGAAATTCAGTCCCCTGCCCAGAGCAGAGGTAGAGATTGAGCAGACCTTTTCCTCAGAGGTGACAGGAAGCACACAAGCCCAAGTGCCACAACTGACCAGGAGCCAGCTAATCATGAAACAATGAAGCCATGGGTAGATACCACTGCAAAATTTACATAATAATATAAAGAACAACAAAGTAACTCCAGAAGAAAGTGGTGATCCTACAAATACAAGTCCTGAACTGAGCAATGAAGAGGAAACAGAAGGAAGCAACACCAAAAACTCCTTGATGATGATCATCAAAGCTCTCAAAGAAGATATGAAAAATAGCCTTAAAGAAATAGAAAAAAATACAAAGAAAACATTGGAAAAGATGAGCAAGTCTATGAAAGAAACATGCCAGGAACTAAAATCTGAAATAGAAGCAATAAAATAGGCACAAAATGAGGCAAAGATGGAAATAGAAAATCTGCATAAAAAAGCTGGAACCATAGATACAAGCATAATAAACAGAGTTCAAGAGATGGAAGATAGAATCTCTGAAGTGGAAGACTCAGTAGCTCAAATAGATATATCAGTCAAAGAAAATACTAAAACTAAAAATGCTAAAACTCAAAATGTTCAGAAAATCTGGAACACCATGAAAAGACGTAATTTGAGAATCATAGGAATAGAAGAAGGAGAAGAATACCAGCTCAAAGGCACAGATAAAGTTTTCAATTAAATCTTAGAAGAAAACTTCCCTAACCTGAAGAAGGAAATGCCTATAAAGACACAAGAAGCTTACAGAACACCAAATAGATATGACCTCCAAAAAAATTAGTGTGCCACATTATAATCAAGCCACAAAACATAGAGAACAAGGAAAAAATTTAAGAGCTGCTAAAGAAAAGGGCCAATTTACATATAAAGGCAGACCCATCAGAATAGCACCTGACTATTCAATGAAAACGATGAAAGCTAGAAGGGCTTGGTCAGAAGTTATACAGACACTAAAAGAGCATAGCTACCAAACTAGGTTATTATGCCCTGCAAAAATATCAATCACCATAGATGGAGTAAACAAGGTATTTCATGACAAAGTCAGACTGAAAGAATATCTATCTACCAATCCAGCAGTACAGCGAGTATTAGAGGGAAAACTCCAACCTAAGGACCCCAGATACATCCACGAAATCACAAACAATCAATAAGTCCACAGAAGAATACTCCAGAGAAAGGAAATACAAAAAAGTTACCACCAAAAATGACAGGAAATATCAATCAATGGTCACTAATTTCCCTTAATATCAATGGACTCAACTCTCCTATAAAACGTCACACACTAATAAGATGGATACAACAACAGAAGTCATCCTTCTGTTGCCTACAAGAAACACATTTCAACCACAAGGACAGACACAGGCTTAAAATAAAGGGCTCTGAAAAGATGTTACAGTCAAATGGTCCTAACAAACAAGCGGGGATTGCAATCCTAATATCTAACAAAGTAGACTTTAAGCTATAAGCAATTAAAAGGTACCAAGATGATCATTACTTATTCATCACAGGAAAAAATGGTCAAGAGGAGATTTCAATCCTGAATATTTACGCCTCTAATAAAAGGGCACCTACTTATGTAAAAGAAACATTGCTAAAGCTTGAATCTCGCATCAGTTCTTACACCCTAATAGTGGGAGACGTCAATACTTCTCTTTCAACCCTGGATAGGTCAACCAGACAGAGACTCAACATAGAAATAAGGAGTCTAAAAGAGATTATGATGCAAATGGATTTAATAGATATCTACAGAAGCTTTCACCCAAATGCAAAGGAATATACATATTTCATAACTCCTCATGGAACTTTCTCCAAAATTGACCACATAATTGGTCATAAAGCAAATGTCAACAGATACAACAAAAATGGAAATGATCTCTTGAAACATATCGGACCAAGAGGGCCTAAAGTTAGAATTCAACAACATCAAAAATCAAAGAAAACCTACCAACGCATGGAAACTAAACATCACTCAGGTGAATCATCTCTGGGTCAAGGAAGAAATTAAGAAAGAAATCAAAGTCTTCCTAGAATATAATGAAAATGAATCCACAACATATCCAAACTTGTGGGACTCAATGAAAGCAGTCTTAAGAGGAAAATTCATAGCGCTAGACGCCTACATAAAAAACCTAGAGAAATCCCACATTAGAGACCTAACAGCTCAGCTGAAAGCCTTAGAACAATTAGAAGTAAACACACCTAGAAGGAGTAGACGGCAGGAAATAATCAAACTTAGAGCTGAAATCAATACAATTAAAACAAAAAGAACAATACAAAGAATCAATAAATCTAAGAGTTGGTTCTTTGAGAAAGTTAACAATATAGATAAGCCCTTAGCCAAACTAATCAAAAAACAGAGAGTGTTCAAATCAACAAAATCAGAAATCAAAAGGGGGACATAACAACAGACCCCCAGGAAATATAGAGAATCATCAGATCATATTCTGAAAATCAGTATTCCACAAAAATGGAAAACCTAGAAGAAATGGACAGCTTCCTGGACAGGTACCACCTACCAAAATTAAATGAAGATCAGATTAATTAGCTAAACAGGCCTATAACCCTTAAGGAAATTGAAGTTGTCATTAAAAACCGCCCCAAAAATAAAAGCCTTTGTACAGATGGTTTGAGTGCTGAATTCCACCAGACATTCAAAGAAGAATTACTACCAATACTCTTCAAACTATTTCACAGTGTAGAAACTGAAGGAATATTGCCAAATTCCTTTTATGAGGCCACAATTACCCTAATTCCCATGCCACTCAAAGACACAACAAAGAAGGAGAATTATAGACTGATTTCCCTCATGAATATTGATGTAAAAATTCTCAACAAAATTTTGGCAAACCATATACAACATTGTATGAAAAATATCATCCACCACGACCAAGTAGGCTTCATCCCAGAAATGCACGACTGGTTTAACATAGGAAAAACTGTAAATGTTATCCATCATATAAACAAACTAAAGGAACAAAGCCACATGATCATATCCTTAGAGGCAGAAAAAGCCTTTGACAAAATCCAACACAAATTTATGATTAAAGCCCTGGAGAGATCAGGAATACAGGGAGAATACCTAAATATCATAAAGGCGATTTACAAGAAGCCCACAGCCAGTAATAAACTTAATGGAGAAACACTCAAAGCAATCCCACTAAAATCAGGAACTAGACAAGGATGTCCTCTCTCCCCTTATCTATTTAATATAGTTCTCGAAGTTTTAGCTAAAGCAATAAGGATATGAAAAGAGATTAAGGGGATATAAATTGGTAAAGAAGAAGTGAAACTATCTCTATTTGCAGATGATATGATTGTACAAATAAGTGACACACAAAATTCTTGGAAGGAACTGCTACTGCTGATAAAGACCTTCAGCAATGTAGCAGGATACAAGATTAACTCAAAGAAATCAATAGCCCTTCTATACACTGATAGAAGATAGAAGAGCTGAAAAAGAAATAAGGAAAACATTACCCTTCATAATAGCTGCAAATAGTATTAAATACCTTGGAGTAACTCTAACCAAAAAAGTAACAGACCTATTTGACAAAAATATTAAATCACTGAAGAAAAAAATTGAAGAGGATATCAGAAAATGGAAAGCTCTCCCATGTTTCTGGATTGGTAGGATCAACATAGTAAAAATGACAATTCTACCAAAGGCAATCTACCAATTCAATGCACTGCTCATCAAAATCCCAACACAATATATTTTGAAACCTGTAAGAAACAATACTCAATTTCATTTGGAATTACAGGAAAGCCAGGATTGCCAAAACAATTTTACTCAACAAAAGAAGCTCAGGAGGTATCACCATCCGTGACTTCAAGTTATACTATAGAGCTACAGTAACAAAAACAGGCTGGTACTGGCATAAAAACAGACTTGTGGATCAATGGAATAGGATTGAGGATCCAGACATTAACCCAAAAACCTATGAACACCTGATTTTTGACAAAGAGGCCCAAAACATTCAGTGGAAAAAAGATAGTATATTTAACAAATGGTGTTGGCATAGCTGGTGGAAGTGTGTAGAAAAATGCAAATAGATCCGAGCCTGTCACCCTGCACAAAACTCAAATCCAAGTGGATCAAAGACCTCAACATAAACTCAGCCACTTTGAACTTGATAGAAAAGAAAGTGGGAAATACACTTCTACAAACTGGCACAGGCAACCACTTCTTAAATATAACACCAGTGGCACAGACCCTAAGACCAACAATCAATAAGTGGGATCTCCTGAAGCTAGGAAGCTTCTGCAAAGCCAAGGATACTGTTAATAGAACAAAACGATAGCCTACAGAACAGGAAAATATTTTCACCAATCCTACAAGTGATAGAGGACTGATCTCTAAGATACATAAA
Organism: Sigmodon hispidus; assembly: GCA_004025045.1. Classification (NCBI taxonomy): domain Eukaryota; kingdom Metazoa; phylum Chordata; class Mammalia; order Rodentia; family Cricetidae; genus Sigmodon; species Sigmodon hispidus. The sequence goes on from PVIH01013094.1 coordinate 54,220, forward strand.
GAGCTCAAGAATCTATAGCCCAAAACCTTGAATAACCCAATCAAAAAGAGGGGTTCAGATCTAAAAAGGGAATTCTCAGCAGAAGCATTACAAATGGCTGAAAGGCACCTGAGAAAGTGCTCATCATCTTTAGCCATCAGAGAAATGCAAATCAAAACAACTTTGAGATACCTCCTAGTTCGATTAGCTAAGATAAAAGGCACAGATGACTGCCTATGTTGGAGAGGATGCAGAGCAAGGGGAACACTCCTCCATTGCTGGTGGGAGTGTAAGCTTGTTCAGCCACTTTGGAAAGCAATTTGGCGTTTTCTCAGAAAATTGAGAATCAATCTCCCCAAGGACCCAGCAATACCACTTCTAGGTGTATACCTTAATGATGTACAGTCATACTCCAAAGACATCAGCTGAGCTATGTTCGTAGCAGCATTATTTGTAATAACAAGAACCTGGAAACAACCTGGATGTCCCTCAAATGAAGAATGGATTAACAAACTGTGGTACATCTACACAATGGAGTATTACTCAGCAGTAAGAAAAAAATTATATCCTAAAATTTGCAGGCAAATGGATGGATTTGGAGAATATCCTACTGAGTGAGGTATCACAAACGAAAGATAATCAGGGGATGTACTCTCTCAATTGTGGACTCTAAATACACCAACAAACAAATAAGAAAAAAGCAAAGCTTGCCCAAGTTGCAAACCACAACCACGGAACAGCTTAGATTCAGAAACACCCTGGACTGACACCTTGGATCCCACTCCCCTTAGAGGAACACCTGACTCACTCCTGAGGGAGTGGGGAGAAAACTGCATCTGCCAGGAGTGGAGACTGAACTAAGCAATATTGGGGCAGTGGATCCATGGGACTGCCTGCAACCTGCCCAGGGATGGGATGGGGATTTGTGGAGAAGAAAGAATGACCTCATGTGGTGGGAGGGTGAAGGGACCTTGAATAAGGTTATACAAGTTTAGATAGTGTGACTTCTTTGTTCATAATAATGATCATCATTATAAGGAAAAAATAAACAAAACAAAAAGACATTGTGCTATATTTATATTAAAAATTAAAAACATGTTTTGTTATAAATTAATAATTTAGTGGTATATGGTTAACTCTGAGGGTACCTGCAAGTATCATGGCTTGCTTGGGAAAGAACAATTGAACACAGTACATAAGGGCATAGTTATTGTGTGTGAAACATCTCCACTTTGATACTGAGATGTTTATTTTAGCACAGAAAAATTTTGAGAAATAATTTCTAATGGACAATTAATTTAGACTAGTATATATAATAAAGCTTAAGGCATGTTTAAATTAAAGTTTTTTACAAAGTGCATATGCCATAACTATATATATAGCAAAAGATCAGCAGCTTGCAATTTGCATTGTTTTCTACCATTCTTAGAAGATAGTTAACCATCTCCTTCCTTTAGGGAGACAAGCCCGCCTGTTTTTAAGTTCTTGCTTCTCTACATTATCTGTGTACCCAAGAACCTCTTATCCATTATTAAAAGTTAAAAAAATAGAAAGAAGTGTTTTAAGTAAATGTTGTTAAATTAATATCACAATACCAAAACCAAAGCATTAAAGGATAGAAATCCTTACCAATGCTTTTGTATTCCCTTAAGTCTATGTCTCGGGTAAATATATTAATTTTAGTTAGGAGAAAATTACCAGATACTGCTTTATAAATCATATCTTCATATAGAATAAACTTATGTTAAGACTAAGAAAACAATTTAATTAAAATGAGTATGTGAATGTTAAGAAGCTACAGAAATGAACCTTAACTTGGTCAAAACTTTTGCTTGGCTTAAAAATTAAACTAGATTTTTTTCTCATAGTTCACGTCTAGCAACTGGTTTTTAAATAAGAACACATAAATACTTTGGTGTTACGATTATTTCTTCATAAATACTATGTATTAGAGTTATTCCTAGATATGCAAATGTCCATTGAGAAGATTTAGAAATGAGCTATAAGTCTAATAAGATGACTAAGTAGAGAATCTGTGCTTGTCAGTAAGTGTAAGCATGACAAATGTTGTTCAATCTCTGGAACCCACATAGTAGGAGTGTAGATCTGAGCCCTTCAGGTTTTCTTGTGAATTCCACACACATGCCATGGCTTGAGGAATACATTTCCTTCCATACATATAATGTAAATAAATATATTTATTCTTAAAAATAGGTGTATCATTGGAGTAGAAAAAATATAAAGATATTTAATCTCAATTATTTGATTATTTCATAGAAGATATTGAAACCTCAATGTTTAGTTTTTTGAAGAACTCTGAACTTTGTAATTAAGATAACAAATTAAACTACAGAATTTTTGAAAGATGGCTTCTCTGGCTTTTAAGGGTAATTGTAATTATTTTTGACACACAAACAAAATCTGATATTTAAAAATTGGAAGCCAATGATCACATTATACATATGCATAGTTTTTCTAAATAATACTGTAATTAAGAATATTAATGACAAATATTAATGACAATCTCAAACTAAAATGCAATTCACAGTCATTTTGAGAGACTTAGTCCTTTACAAATCTGGTCTAAATTAGGTCACTTCCCGCAAATATTTAAATATAAACAGAATAATAACATGAAAAGGCTCATATATCAATGTAAATGTGATAGAAAAATTAATAACTTATATTCCTAATTTCTGGACAAAAAATATTTTAATTCCAGGAAAATGAATACACATATTTATGTTCTCTCTGTATGCATGTTTATTCAGTAACTATAGAAGATTTCATTAATATGAGATTGGGGTAAGGAAGGTCAAGAGTTAGAAATGTGAAGATAATGCACGAATATTGTACATAAAATTGTCTCATCTGGTTCAGAAGAGTGAGCTCTTGATTAATTTTGATTATTATTTTTGTATATATTATTTTATATAAGTAAGTGTACTTTGTGTGCTGTATTATTTTAGAATGCACACTGACTAGCACATGTTCTGATGGAGTACAATGATCTAAGTCTGATGGCTTTTATATCCATATTGCTAGAGGCTGAGTCTGCTAATGAACCAGGAGCTCATCCATTCGACAGACTGATTGGCAAGTGAGACCCTGACCTTTACTTATTTCTTACTCTCACACCAAATATTATATATAGGCTTTCACTAATAATGATAGCTTATTATGTGCGCCCAAACTCAGTTCCTCATGTTTGCAGAGTAATATACTGAGACATGTTTCTCTCCCAATAATGAAGAATGTATATAATATAGAATGTAAACTGAACTAATATGTATTACACTAATAAAAGTTGACACTTATTGTGATATTAAAAGCAATCACAATAAAAGCAATGACTCATCAAAACAATATGTAACCTTATTAAACAGTATCACAACTTTGTTATGAAAGCTATGAAAAAATTAAAACTGCCTTAATATAAAATATTTTAAAAATTCTATACATAGTTTGAGCAAGGGGATACATAGATAAAAAAATTAGACTTTATTCATAATAAAATAAAGGAAAAAAGTAGATTGAATAATCAACCCTTAAAAAGATGTTCTATAAGTTATATACAACAAACAGTAAATATTAAACAAAATATAAATAACATAAAAATACAAAATGAATGTGTTCACTTACTTTATTTGGAGTAAATATTTTTGTTATAATACTTTTGCTTTGTTAGTGGAAAAATGCACATTCCAGTATTTTGGCTCATGAATTGATACTGTTACTAATTTTAATGCCACTTTGCATATGTTTTGTCTAATGTCTGAATGTTTACTAATGTAATTTTACATACATAACTGTATATGTATCTCCCCATAACAGACAATCTACTTTATAGCCTTCTTGATGGAACTTGATCTGGCACTTTTAGAGTAGGACATTACCACACAAACTTGGCTCAACATAAGGTTTTTTTTTTTTTTAATATATAGGTTGATAATTGTAATTTGTCTGACCTTTTCCATTATGAACACCAGCAAAAAAAAATCTTGTTGGAACTAGTGTAAAAAAGAGGGAAATATTTCTTTATTAAAGTGACAGAATAGTTTAATATTAATCTCTGAAATAAAATAAATAAAAGTTGATTTTCTCTGTCTTGATCAGCAGCATGTGAACTTTTATATTCCATACTGAATACCTACTTAAAATGATGAAGGGATTGTCACTTAGAGGGCAGTTAAAAGAGGACTAGAAGGTGATATATTCCAAACACTAAAATTTTATTTCTATATGCTATAAATGCAAAATGACTTGCAATGTGACCTCTCTGATACTTCTTTAGAATTCAGTATTTTAAATGTATAGCAAATTAGATTGCACTGGAAAGTATGCCTGTTTTGCAGACAGTATATTTATTTTTATTGGGTTCTGGTATCCAACTTGCTATTGTTTTTGTGTATGTAATTATATTCAGATTAACTTATTCAAGGAGGTCCATTTTATTGCAGCATTTTAAAGAAAATCATTTGAAATTTAAAGATGTGTTTCTCTCATTTGTTTAAAATTTATGAAACAAAACAAAAGATGAGTAGTAATTTTAATTTATACTGGCTATAAATAATTAGAAGATAGAGCAGAACGACATTAAAATCAAATGTTAAGAAAAATAAGAAGTCTTAAATTTCTGCTCTATCTCTTTGTACTTACAGTTGGACCTCAATTATCTTAAAGTTTCTTATGACCTCTTGGGCTTTCTTCCTAATTGATTCTCTACCTGTCTATATTCTTATATTCTTACCATTCTAAATTCATCAAAAATTAACTATTCTCACCCTTGTTTCTTTCTGAAGCAAAAACAATGTGTCAATCTAGTATTTAAGAAAAAAATTCACATCGCCCATCACTTGAGTTTAGTTCTTTCTATTTTAATAATATTAAATGGACATAAAGTCCAAAGAAATATAACTTAGCCTAAAAGCTCATGTTAAGTTTAAATAACATTTAAATGTGAAAATGTAAAACTAATAAGATTCATTTGGTGTGCAAATAAATTTCTAAAATTTTCTCAATTTATGAATTATCTTAATCTGTGAGATAGTTATTGATACACAAAATATTGTTAATTTTGGTGCATATATACTATATTACATTGGATAATGCTTGGCTTGTCAAGTTATTTCAGTTACATTTACAATTTGATGTATTATATCTGATTTTCTCTCCATGTTAACTCAAGTAATGTCATAGTACTACTGAGCGTGACTCAGTTGAAAGTAAATATTTATACATAAAAATAGAATAAGAGAATATGTCAAGATTAGTGAAAGAAAGTCATAGTAGAATAAGAATTTGTCTTCTAGAATTGCTGCTGAAATAAACATGGTAGATCAAATTTGTGTTTGATAGCCCATGGTAATTGTGCTTATTTTCAGACACAGACATGCATCCTAAACACATTCAAAATCATTTTTAGTTGTTAGTTACTAAATAGAATTCTTCTCATTTGTTAAATGGGAAAAATAACCAAGTATACACCTTAGAATTGCTTGGGACATATAGATATAATTTATGATGTGTATTGATTATATAATAATTAAATAATTCTTATTTATATTGCTTTAAATATGTTCATACATTTTATATTTATATAATTATAATAATAAATATGAAGAAAACATGTCTAAAAGTTTGTAAATCATTATAAAGTGAGTCATACAGGGAATGTACACAATCTCAGACACTATATATCATATGTGTTAAAAATAGCAATTTAGGCACTCTGGAGCAGGGGCAGCTGAACTCTGCACCTGGCCACACCCGCAGCTCCTGCTGCTCAGGGAATCTACTAGGAGCCCTACTGCGACCCTGAACTGAGTGAACTGAGCAAACTAACTGCAGGGGTCTCTGAGGGGCGGATTCGAACCCTGACCAGAGGTGAGGAGGGCTCGGCGGGCCTCAGCGCCTGTATCCTG